>APFE030493651.1:14711-132648 GCA_000404065.3 Pinus taeda | reverse complement strand
TACCTTGCTGTAAATTGTTTATGAATTCCATTTTCTCTACAAAATCTTAGGAATTCCTTGGAGATATACTCTCCTCCTCTATCAGTTCTGAGAAATTTAATGTGCAGCCCACTTTGGTTCTCCACAAGTGCCTTGAAATTTTGGAATTTCTCAAACACTTCACTTTTGTTTTTGAGAAAATAAATCCAAGTCTTTCTTGTAAAATCATCAATAAAAGTTAGGAAATATTGGTTACCTGCTAATGATGCTGCTTGCATCGGTCCACATAAATCTGAGTGGATGATCTCTAAGGGTGCCTTTGCCCTTATGCTTTTACCTAAGGGAAAACTTTCTCTATGTTGTTTTCCCAAAATGCAACCTTCACATAGGCTGTCCGGTTTCTCTATCAATGGTAATCCTTTCACCATTCTTTTTCTGCTCAACAAGTTTAAACCTCCAAAATTGTGATGTCCAAATCTCAAGTGCCACAACCAATTCTCATCCTTTGGCACGCTTTGGAAGGCCTCTTGGGTCACTGCTGCAATTTCATTTTTATTTTTCAAATCTGCCCTGATCCTGAGAGGGAATATCCTGTTCCTTGTCATCCTCACTTCAGCAATGCATCGCTTGCTGGGTGGTATATCCATGATGGTACATACATCATTCACAAAATAAACATTGTAACCCTTTTGAACAAGCTGTCCAATACTCAAGAGGTTACATCTCATTCCGGGGACATAATATACATCTACTATGGTTTTCCTTTCTCCTTGCTTTGTAAATATTTTTACCTCCCCTTTTCCCATAACAGACACTTTGCTATTAGTTCCTAGTGTGACCTTTGATTTCATATTTTTATCTAGGGCAGAAAAGAGAGCTATATTTCCTGTCATATGGTTGCTGCAACCTGAGTCTAAAAACCATATGTCTTCACTATTTGTTTCAGCCATGTTACAAGCTAACAATACATTATTTTGGCTGATGTTCTCTCTAGTAACATTTGCATTTTGTCTATTACTCATATCATGCTGCTTCTTCCTACAATCACTGGCATAATGCCCATATTTTTTACAATAATATCATTGGACATTGGATTTTTCATACCTTTGTCCTTGACATGATGTTGTCCTCTTTGTTGGCTGCTGCCTTGGCCTTGGTTCTGATTTGAATTGCTGCCTCTTCCTTGAGCATTTGCTGGAGTGTTCCTTCCACCTCTGTTCTGGCTTTTGCCTCTTCCTCTCTTGTTTCCTCTGCCTTGACCTCTTCCTCTTTCAAAGGACATATGGGTCTTAAAGGCTTGCTCTAGAGATGAGTTTTCATTCTTACTCAATCTCTGCTCATGTGTTATCAGTGATGCATGTAGCTCATCAACTGAAAAGTTTGAGAGATCCTTTGTCTCTTCAATGGTGGTGACAATAGCATCAAACTTTGAGGGTAAGACCCTCAATATTTTCTCCACAATCCTCCTTTCTTCAATGGTCTCTCCATGAGTCCTCATTTGTGTGACCATACCAATTACATGTGTGAAGAATGAGTCAATATTGTCTGACTCCTTCATGCACAGATTCTCAAAATCTCTCCTCAGCAACTGTAGTTTTGCTGTCCTTACTTTCTCCATGCCTTGGTAGGCTGTCTTGAGAGTTTCCCATGCTTCCTTGGATGTCTTAGCTCCTGCTATCCTTGGAAACACACTCTTGTCTAATGCTTGATACAAGAATACAATGGCTTTTGCATCCTTCTTCCTATTGCTCTTCAATAGGTCTTTCTCTCCTTGAGTTAATCTGTTAAACTCAGTCTCATTTGCTGGTTCATCAAAACCATCTTCAACAAGTTCCCATAAATCTTGACAGGCAAACAGGGCTTTCATGGTTATTGCCGAATAGTCATAGTTTGTCCCATTAAACTGTGGGAATTGAGGGTTAAACAAACCCATACTAGTGCTTGTGCTGGCCATTCCTTGCATCCTCAGCTATGCTTCTAAATCCTTGAGTGTATATTTAAAAAAACAACTGACTGCTGCAACCAAAAGACTCCTTCCTTCAGCTTATTTGTCACCTTCAAAGAGCCTAAACATGCTCTGATACCACTGTTGGGTATTTTTAGCTTGTTTGCTATGGGAAAATACCAAAACCACAAAAATAAAAACACAGAGGCAATGCTCTGTTTCCTTTGCTCCAGGATCTTTTACTCAGAGAAGTCTTTTAAAATAATTACACAGGACAGAGTATTTCTCCACCATAAAATGATTTCTATTCATTAAGCAAAAACACTTACATATTCATCCTCTTTTACTCAGAGGGATTCACCAAAACATTTTCACAAAACTTACTCTGCCTCCTATGAAATTTTATACTACTGTGTGTAAATATTTCATTTACATTCACTGCTGTGTGAAAACAAAACTTACAGAGATTTACAGATTTACCTTTTCACCTGTGTGAAACAACTCATGGTTTTCAACAAACTACCCTTGGTTTTCTTCATTTACTTCTCCTCCTCCTGCACTGCTGTGCATTCTTTTTCTTACATTACATTACAAACAAAACATTTTTACGCTGCTGCGTTTTCATTCCTATTCAACAATGAACTCTATTACATATTCATTTTACCAACTGTGTGGTTTTTCTTCTCGCTGCTGCGAACAGAGGAACAGAGGTTCTACACTTCTCGTGTGCAACTCTCCATTACATGGAGTCAACGTTCTTTAAAAAACATATATCAAAAAATAATAAAAAAAAACTTACATAGTATTTTAACCCATGCTTCGTATTAACGCGTCGTAAGGGAAAACATTAAAACTTTACCAAAAACATGACATAACAATAAACATAGGGTATGGGTTAAAATAATACACCATGCAGTATTTAATTTTCAACAGGCCCGTATGTACTTTGGAAAATTTAACCGGCGGAGACTTTTCCTTGAATCGAACGGCGGAGAGAGAAGACTTTAATCAAACGGCGGAGGATGCATATCGGAACACCTTTCTCACGGTACTTTACACCACCGTGCAACTTTGGTAAATCAACGGCGGTAAATGCTGGAGCTCATCGGACGAGTGTAATCAATATCGGAAGAGGTAAGTTGGCTGAGAGTTACCTTCCGAAAAGTGTCAGGTGATGATGTCACGCCTGTCCACTTGTCAGCGTCGGAGCACCATCACACGGAAACCTCCTTAAGCCAAAAGCGGTGCGATATCTTCCCGGTGGTTTAGGTTTGCTGCTGGGTGGTTTTCACATTCCGTTGACTGCTGACCCGCGCGCACGGTGAAATTATAAATTTAACATGTTTCTCTTGATGGCGGTAGAGGAGAACAACTTCCACCTTGGGTTGATGGCGAAGAGACAACATCAATGTAAAACTTGTATGTCTCATAACGTATCATGCAGCTATCAGTGAAGCCCTTTCCTGCTGAATAGTCGAGGAGATACTTGTACACAGAGTTGAGGCACTGCTCACACTGATTCTTCGTAAGGTCTCTCCAACATTGAGCCAGACTATAAATACCATTCTCATTTCCTGTACTGTAACCCACATCACTGGACACAGTTTTCTCCTCAAGTGTCCTCAAGTGTCCTCAAAAGACTGGAAATCGACCCATTCCTACCCGTTGCATTTGAATCTGTATTATTTACGCATGGTTCTTTGACCGTTGTATTCACTTGTGAATAGAAGTTGTGAGTGGCATATCTCATAAAGCATCCTTTTAGCTGCACGCTTCCGGAACTGACACCGTGACAGGTTTCATTGAGACGATCTTGAGCCGATGAAGCGCATTCTCCACAAGTAGGGGGATTGAGGTCTCCCCTGCAGTGAACAAGACCGTATATCTTATCTCCATTCTCTCCATGCCATGAAATGTTGTAGCCTGTCTTGTTCACATTTTCAACCAATGAATTCAGAACCACCTTCAAGTTCCCTTGCAAATCACTGCCATTCATGATAGCTTTGCCACCGCAACTCACTCCCGAGCCCTCGAAATCGGTAGGGATATCCGACTGAGCTAATGCGAATGTTAGCAGTAAGAGCAGGAAGGAGATAAATAATTTGAATTTTGCAGTGAAACCAAATTGAATCATTTTCCTTCTACTTGAATGAATTCAGAACCACCTTCAAGTTCCCTTCCACTTTTCCACCACAACTCACTCCCGATCCCTCGAAATGATAGGGATATCCGGCTGAGCTAATGCTAATGTTAGCAGTAAGAGTAGGAAGGAGAGAAATAATTTGAATTTTTCAGTGAAACTAAATTGAATCATTTTCCTTCTCCCACCATCGGACGTGGGAAGGGGTCATTCTGTAACCAAAATCAATCTACCATTTTTCTGAAGAACATCCTGGTTTGTAAGGTCAGAGAGGGTTGGAGTGGCGTGTAAAAGACGTGTTGCTTGACTTCACCTTATCCTGGTTTGTAACTGGAATCAATCTTGAAGACTCTGGACCGCCATCTTTTCGAAGAACATCCTAGTTTGTACGGTCAAGTGTGCGTTGTAAATTTCTGATTTTTTAGACGTGTGGGTCCTAGTTTGTAAGGTCAAGTGTGGGTTGTAAATTTATGATTTTTTAGACGTGTGGGTTGTAAATTTCTCAAAAAAAATCAAAGTATATTTGATTTTTTTTTTCAATAGAAGAAATTGTTCTTATTCATATATTGTCGTCTTGCCCATGCATATATTGTCCTCTCAAGATTGGACCAAAAAAGATAGGTAGAAACAAATTTCTCGACCTAATCATTAGATTACACCTATAAAGTATATTTAAATTATCAAATTTCCAATTTTGATTTTATTTTTTTTCTAAATTAATTTATTTAAAATTTAAATAAAAATGTTAAAAATTCTAGTCAAAACTAACTTTTTTATACAAGATGTTATAGACAAAGAAATCAACTCCACAATTTTAATTGGTATTTTACTAAGCGAAATCTTCAAATACATATATAATCAGAGTAGTTACCAATCAGAGTAGTTACCAGATCATAACTAACCGACTGGTAGTTTTGCTAACCGTTGTAAATAAAGAACTAATTCTAAACTAATATTGTACAATATCTTGTAGGATTAATTAACATTTCCCCCTTAATCCGAAGGGACATCTGACATGTCGAGTAACATTCTAAATTTTTAAATCTTTTACCGTCCTAGTGCTTTAGTGAATATATTTGCTATCTATTTTGAAGTAGGACAATGTGTCAGATGAATAACTTTGGCCTCTACATAATGTCGAATCAAGTGATACTTCGTGTTAATGTGCTTGCTTCAATCATGAAACTTTGGATTCTTGGCCAACTATATCGCAGAAGAATTATCGACAAATAAATGAGTTGAATCTTTCCGCTTCTCCTCCAAGTCTTCAAGTATTTTACGAATCCAAATGATTTCTTTGGTGGGTTGAACTGCTGCAACATAGTCGACTTCGGTGGTAGAATCAACAGGTATAGATTGTTTGCGTGACCTCCAGCTAATGGTTGCTGATCCCAGATTCATCAAATAACTAGAAGTAGAGACCCCATTCTCCTTATCCCCATCAAAGTCAGAATTTGAATATCCACTGAGATGAAAATATGCAACTTTGGAGTATTTGATGCCAAAAGGCTAAGCGCCATTCAAGTATTTCAACACTCTTTTCGCTGCATTCCAATGACCTACATAGGGTTGATGCGTGAACTTGGAAAGTATCCCTAAAACAAAAGTAATGTAAGGTCTAGTAGTGGTTAAAAAAATTAAATTTCCAACAACAAAACCCTCAGGCTAAAATATGTAGACATCCTCTTTCAAATCTCCATTCAAAGACGTTGTTTTCACATCCATATGATGTATCTTCCATCCTTTTTGTGCTGCAAGAGAAAACATAGTTTTGATTGTGCCCCATTCCGCTATAGGAGAAAAGTCTTTGTATAATCAACACCTTTCTTCTGTGCATAGCCTTTAGCTACAAGTTTGGCCTTGTATTTGTCAAGTGAACCATCTCCTTTATACTTGACTTTATAGACCCACTTACAACCAATAGGTTTGATGCCAGTAGGAGGATCCACCAACCTCCATGTGCCATTTTTAATGAGGGCATCATATTCTTTCTTCATTGCATCCTTCCATTCATCACAATTAGTAGCTTCTTCAAAACAACTAGGTTCACTAATTGTGTAATAATTATAATCATGAGAAACATTACTTGTAGAAGAACTGACTGTCTCATGATCATCATATTTGCTTGGAAATTTGTGAATAAGAGTGGATCTTCTCAAATATTGTTTAGGTGGTTGTGAAGGGCTCATCCTGAAATGTAGGTTCTTCAAGAACACTTACTGATTCTACAGAAACAATATTATCTTCCAAATGTTCGTCAACAGAAACATCTTCATGAATTAAAGATGGAAAACTCACAGACTGATCCAGAATGGGAACTCCCCCTTCAGTATGTGGAACTGTATTTTCAGATTCAAAATAAAATTTATTTGATGCAAATTTCTCTAAATGAGCAAGTTGTCTATCAATGGTAGAGAAATCTTTGGTAGATTATGAAAAAATGACATCTCTGGAAAGATTAAATTTTATATTTTCTTCATCATATAATCTATATGCTTTTGAAGTGCTGGAATATCCCAAAAAAATACATTTTCGACCTCTGGCATTTAATTTGTTTCTTTGATGCATAAGAATAACTACATAACAAGTAGATCCAAAAACTTTAAAATGTTGAATTGCTGGTAATCTGTTGTACCAAACTTCATATGGTGATTTGTTGTTGAGGATAGAAGAAGGACATATATTTTAATATATGATGCACAAAGTACTGCTTCTCCCCAAAACATTAATTTGACATTTTTTTGAAAAACATCATTAATCTAACCATGTTAAGAAAGTCCTATTCGTCCTTTCTACAACAACGTTTTGCTGTGGATTATATGGAATAGTAGTTTGGTGTTTGATGCCACTATCTGTTAAATATTGTTCAAAATATTTCGAAATATATTCACCTCCATTATCAGTCCTTAAGATACCAATATTCTATTGATTTTCATTTGTAACCATCGCATGAAATGTTTTGAACATATAAAAAACCCGTGACTTTTCCTTCAAAAGATAAACCCAACACCTTCTCGAATAGTCATCAATAAAAGTGAGTATATATTTATTTCCATTTGCAGTCGGTACATGCACACACAAATTAGAATGTATAAGACCTAATTTTCTAGAAGAACTAGAAATAAATTATGAAATAGTTGTTTACTATATTTCCCCAAGATGCAAGCATCGCATGGTGTGAGCTTTCTTGGAATAGTGAGAAGACCTTTAATGCCCAGTTCTTTTATAATTCTAATACTTTCATAGTTGATATGAGCAAATCTAACATGCTATAATAAACTTGAAGATAAAAAATTATCCTGTTGCACTAACAGAGCTGAATTTGTAGCAGTGTGTAATAGATGAATTACTATTCCATTTCAACAGTGTACCTTCTTCAACACCAGTCATAATTACTAAATTATCACTTTCTCTACGAATTTCAATTATGTCATCAAAAATTGAATGTCCTTGATGTCTGATATGAATGAGGGACATTAAGTTCCTCTGAAATTGAGGAATATAAGAACATCTTCCAATATATAATCTACTAAATGTGGAATTTTTAATTTAATTGATCCAATTCCTGATGGTTTAACTTCAGTCGTATCAGCAAAATAAACAACACCATCAACATTATCACTTAAACTTTCAAAAAGATATTTTCAGAATGTCATATGACAAGTAGCACCTAAATCTAAAGTTCAACTGTCTGCCCTTTAAGAAAATGTAGTATTAAAAACATTATCAATATTGAAATTGTAGTGAGCAACTATATAATGTGTAGATTCATTTTCTTTATTTTTGTGAGAAGATGATTTCTTTGTTTTGTCATTAACTGGTTCTTATTGTCATTATTAATTTTCTCCCAAGGAACCTTATAATTAACTGAACTATGACCAATTTTGCCAAGCCTATAACATCTGATATTTGATTTAGATTGAAATTTTTCCTGTCTGGTTATTGTGATGTTATCACCTTGATTGTCGTTATTGTTACCCCCCCTGCCTCTAAAGTTCCTTCTACCTCGGCCTCTGGGATTCTTGCCACCTTTGGTAGACTCATTTTGTAATTTATATTATTTTTGTGAATGGCACAAGTTTTTTGTATTAGCAATAGAAACATACTCTTTTTTCCCAAAATCATTTTCTCTTTCTGCAATTTATTCACTAATTTATCAAAAGTATTTTCCTTTAATTGTCCACTTGCTTGAAGAGATTCCAAGTGGTGAAAGTATGCAAGGTGTAGGGCTTTGATGAAGGCAATTAATTGTAAATCTACTTTAACACCTGTGGCTTCTATATCATGGAAAATAACTTTTATTTGAGAAGCCAGTTTCATTGGATCATTGTCCTTCCTTTCCAAATTAAATAACTTCAATAACAACTGAATAATCTCCAATTATGAATGTGAATCATAGAGTTCTCTTAAAATTTGTAATGCTGCATATGTTGTCTTACAAGAATGAATGTATCTGCTTACCTCTTTAGAAACTGATGCTATAATCATAACATAGGCTTTATTGTTATTGGCTTCCCAGATGGCACACTGTTTGTCAACATCTGGAGGTTTTGGTGTGATTTCTTTATCTTTCGCGATTTTCTTTCCTTGGAAAACATCTTGCCACAAATCATTAAAAATCAATGCACACTTGAGTTTTCTTATCCATTCTGGGTAATTTTATTTCCCAGAAAGTACAAATCCAACTAAAGAAATTATGGATGTCATCTTAAATAAAATTAGAAATTTAATGATCTGGAAAATATATCACTATCCGAAAAAAAAACTTAAAAAAAAACTGGTAAGTAATAGACCTTCAAAACAGGATAAATTTGCAAGTCCTTGGCAAAAATTTAACTTCATTAAATAGTGATGTACCAGATGAATCAACACCTTGCCAAAACGATTGGAAACCAGATCCACAAAGGACCTCAAATCAATAGAAGAGCAGGAAATTTCAGCCACAAAGGAGAATGTAATGAAGACTCCTTTTTCGTAGATGGAACTTCCTCTTTACCAATCAATAGCTTCCATTAATATGAATGTTATCCACTCTTGCTTCGACAAATAAGAGCTCACTCCCAACATTTGGATCCGGCGAAGTCAACTTTAGAGCATTTGATGAATTAGAAATATGTTAAACGACAGATGACAAACGTAAAAAATATTATACAACAAATGTCAAACATTGTTTTTTTGATAAATGACGGATATGTGGGGACGACACACAACATATGATAATCCAATCAATGGTAATGCGGTGACACAAATGTGTTGATGATTAACGAGGTTGGTGATTCCGTAATTGGTTGTAACAAAACAGTTAATGCGTAAATCGACGACCCTCATTCATTGCGGGGGCACGCAGGTGGGTTTTAAAAACCACCTGAAATGGTTATGTAAACCCCCGACATATGGTCATGGTACTATGCACCAACTCCGCCAACCACACCAACTTTGCGCCCACCTCACACGTACACAACAAAAACTCATCCGGTCACACATTCAATGGAGTTCAAACTAACAATGATCATTATTCCGATGCTTCACCTTGCAACTATGATACCACTGTTATAGAGAAATAGAATGAACTCCACAATTTTAATTGGTATTTTATTAAGCGAAATATTCAAATACTTATACAATCAGAGATAGTTACCAAATCATAACTAACTCATTGGTAGTTTTTCAAACCGTTGTAAACAAATAACTAATTCTAAACTAATATTGTACAATATCCCGTAGGATTAGTTAACATTCCCCCCTTAATCTGAAGGGACATCCGGTATGCCGAGTAACATTATGAATTTTCAAATATTAGTTTAGAATTAGTTCCTTGTTTACAATGGTTAGCAAAACTACAAGCCAGTTAGTTATGATTTGGTAACTATCTCTGATTGTATAAGTATTTGAAGATTTCGCTTAATAAAATACCAATTAAAATTGTGGAGTTCATTTTGTTTATCTGTAACACAAGAGAGTCTAAGTTTCTTATATTCAAGTAGAGTTCACATTTTGCATCACAATAAAGTCTAGGTCTTTTAAAATAACATGTTTAATTAATAAATTTATTAATAAGACGTGTGCTTGACTCCACTTTACAATGTAGTTTAATAAAATTAACTTACTTCTGGATAAGTTTCGACATAGATTAGACAAATGGTCGCACAGGTGGCTCTCCTTGGGCAACAAATATACTCTAATCTAATCGGTCCTACAATAGATCCCAATATATTGGTCCCATTTATTTTCCCTCCCCATTACTATTTTGAAGAAAATTCGATCCATTATTACACAATTCCTTTGGTCCTACAATAGATCTCGGTATATTGGTCCCATTTATTGGCCCTCCCCATTACTATTTTGAAGAAAATTCGATCCATTATTACACAATTCCTTTGCTCGAGTAACAGAGTGCAATTTGAGTACCATTTGGTTGGATGGGAAAAGATAGTCAAATCGAAGGAACTTGGAGGTTGGGGTTTTCTAGATTCAAATATTTTTGGATGGGCACTATTGATAAAATCACTTTGGAGGGAAATATTTGGTCATAGGATTTAGCAGGATATAATCAAACATAAGTACCTGAATGAGCGAGACTTCATTGAATGGTTCAGAAAATGTGACATAGGCATTTCAAAGGCCTCCTACATATGATAGAGTTAAAAAAAAATAAGAGGATGGTTTCTCAACCTTATGAGATGGTCCTTTAGATCTAGGACCAATATTTTTATTGGCATCGACTACATAATTGGGACTAGGCCATCCATTACTCTTCCCGACGATTTTATTTATGTTCTTTTCTCTAGGGGTTTTATTTTTCTTTCTTAGATTATCAAGCACTGGAATGGTCGATATCCTGTCTGGAGGGATTCCAATGAATTGGTGTTGACAGAACCTCAGGGGGATTGCTGGAAAGAATACCTAATGGGACTCTGACAGGTGGGATTATACAAATATGAGAGGGGGGATGTCCTTGCTTGGTTCGAAATACAAAGTGACTCAGTAGTGGTGGCTGAGATATGCAAGTATATTATTAGTTTCTATATTAATTTTCTTTACATCTGTTTGTACAAGATTGTCTAGAAAGAAACTATTCCTATAAAGATCATCCTCTTCACATGGCTGGATTGGAACAATAAGATCATGGTGTGGGGTAACCTATCCAAAAGGGGCCACTAGGGCCTAGGCAAATGTCCTTAGTGCTCTAGCATAGGTGAGTCTGTACTACACCTCTTCTTACAATGTCCACTTTCTCTGCATATTTGGAAACAAGGCCTCCTGTCTTTAAAGTTCCGTATAGGGGTGTCATCTCCATGGGACAATGTATCCACTGGTGAATTTCATGTAGTGGATACAAGAAAACCATTCCTTTTTATGTTATGTGGGAACTGTGTAAATCTAAGAACAATTGGATCTTCAATAACAACCCCATCAATATTAACCACATATGCGCCAAAATCTTGGCATGGTTGGATCTTCTGGTTGGTATAGTGCAAACAATACATGTATCTAGGTCATGAATGGGTCATTCCACTATCCTCTTTTCGATTGGTATATTTGATGGGGCTGCACAGGGGGTAAATGTGGATGCAAAACTTGGATCAGATTCTCTCCACACTCCTACAAACTACTCTGGCAGGGAGGTATTGGTACTAATACCAGGGCCGAAGTGTTGGCTCTTTGGGGGCTATTATGGTTTTCCAAAGTAAAACATATGCATCACATCCACATCTATGGTGACTCCAAGGCGCTCATCAATGGAATGCTGGGAAGAAATAATTTTGGCCCAACACATCTCAAAAGTTGGATGGAACGTATTATGTTGTTGAGACAAGAATTCAGTCTATCACCTCTCAACATATTTTTCGGGAGGATAATCGGGAGGCAGGCAACCTCTCTAAACTCGGACTACAAGCCCCAACTGGTTATATCTACTTTTGTTTTACAGAAGATGGCGTGGTGCAGGAAGAAGACAATATGATCTTCAATTAAAGTTTGAGTGAATTTTGTTTGGTCGTGCTTGTTTTCTATTGGGACTTTCCTGAAACATACTATGCTATATTGTTTATGTTGGGAATATTTTGTTCTCGAGGAGGAATATATCTTTACATTTTGTTATTGCTTATACTCTCATGAAGCTTTTTACTATTGATCCTTTCTAGTCTAAATGTGGGCTACATACTAATCTCATAACATATGCATTGATTTTTTACATTTATAAAAAATTGGTGTTTTTTTCTTCTTAAATAAAATAAAATAAACTTACAATGCACTTTAGTAAAATTAACGAAGTATACTTAGATTATTATTCTAAATTTTTTTAAGTTCTAATTTTGATGGTAAAATTT
Source organism: Pinus taeda (assembly GCA_000404065.3). Classification (NCBI taxonomy): domain Eukaryota; kingdom Viridiplantae; phylum Streptophyta; class Pinopsida; order Pinales; family Pinaceae; genus Pinus; species Pinus taeda. Next base: position 120,254 of record APFE030493651.1, on the reverse strand, counting down.
TGTCTTTTCTAAATTAATTTTATTAAAATTTTAAATAAAGGAAAAATAAAAATAAAATGAGTCAAAACTAAGTTTTTAATACACGAGAGTCTAGGTTTTCTATATTTAGGTGGACTTTACATTTTGCATCACAATAAACTATAGGTATTATGTCCACTATGTCTTGGATAGATAATGATCTATTGTTTTCTATATTCAGGTGGACTTTACATTTTGCATCACAATAAAGTATATGGCTTTGGGTTCTTTTCCAAACCAGCTCTGGAGGCATCTCTTTGTTTTGAAATATTCTCTGGTTTCTTTCTTTCCATATCATCCACATATTCATTCCTACTGCTAGACTCCAGGCTCTTCCAACCACCGGGCTTGTGAATTGACCTTGCCCCCATTGTTTAATAGTTTCTTTGATGTTATGAGGATCTCTGTTTGTCCCCCCAAAGAGTCTTCTGATTTCTTCCCATTGCTGTTGGGCCAGAGGACAAGAATTTAGAAGATGTTCTTGCGTTTCTTGGTCATGCTTGCGTAGGCAGCATCTGGGGGGGCCTTGGAATCCACGCTTTTGAAGCTGATCCCATGTCAGAATGTGTCCTTTACCTACAAGCCATAAAAAATGAGTCACTTTTGGCCACCATTTCCTCTGCCATATTTGTTTCCATAAGGGTGCCAGTTCGTCTTGTTCCTGCAGAGTGGTGAGTTGGTAAGCTTCTTTGATCATGAAGGTTCCCTTCATTGAATGGCCCCATCTCAGAATATCTGGACCTGTTCTGATAGCTATTCTCCTTGACTTCATTTCTCTTGTATACAACTCTCTTTGTTCTATGTCTATATGTCTATCCCATGCTTCCGGATTCTTCCAAGTTCTCCAAGACTCCTCCTGGCTTTCTTCATTCCAGAATTCACTTACATAGTTCAGTCCTTCCTCTTTTGTCCTCTAGCATGTGTTTCTGAGACCCTGCACCTCATTCATTTTCTCCCTTTGTTGCCAAGCTTCTTCCCAGAATTTGGCTGAATTTCTGTTCCGAATTTCCCAGAAGACATGCTTGGATATTATGTCTCTGTTTTGATTGGCCAGGTTCCATATTGTAGAGCCTCTTGGTGTTTCCTCAAGTCTTAATATGTCTTCTGTTGTTGTGGGCATGTTGTATTTTTGCGTCCAGATTCTTTTCCATAGGTCTCCTCCTCCCATCATCCATCTCCACCAGAGCTTCGCCCCCATTACTTGGTTCAGGGTGTATGGATCTCTCAATCCCAATCCCTCTTCTTCTTTACTCTTTATCAGGCCCTTCTAGGATATCAAAGCCCATTTATTTTGTTGCTTCGGTCCTCCACAGAGGAATTTTTCGAATATCTCCACCATTTTGGCGCATGCACCTTTGGGGGCTGCCATTGCTGAAAGAGGGTAGATTGGGATTGCTTGTAAGACCACTTTGAGCAGAACTGCTCTTCCTGCTATATTCAGAGTTCGGAAGGACCAGTTCGCCAATCGGTTCTTGAGCTTCTCAATGGTTTGTTGCCAATTCGCCATCTTTAGAGGATTCATGGCTAATGGGGTACTTAGATATTTTGTGGGTAAGTCACCCGAACGAAAACCCAATATTCTTGTCAGATAAGTTTTGACATTACCGGTAGTGTTGAAGAAGAATGTGCAAGATTTCTCCTTGTTGATTTGAGTACCTGAATCTTCCATGAATAGGTCTAGGATCCCTTTTATTCTTTTTACTTCTCTTAGAGAAACTGCACAGAACAACATGATATCATCCACGAATTGCTGGTGAGTAATCGACAAGTTGTTTCCCCATATCCGTAGCCCTTTGATTTTCCTCTCTCACAATTCTTTTTTGATATATCTTCCCAGTCCTTCCACCACAATGATGAATAGGAATGGGGAAAGAGGGTCCCCCTGCCTCAATCCTCTTGAGGCATTGAAGGTTGAAGTTGGCATTCTGTTCAGAAGAATGGAGAAATTTGGTGTGGAGACCATATCGGAGACCCACTCTATCCATCTATTGCAAAAACTGAAGGCCGCTAATACCGATTTAAGGTATGTCCAGTTCAGACGGTCATAAGCCTTTGAGAGATCCAATTTGATAATCATTCCAGCTTCCTTCTTAGATTTCAAAGAATGCACAACTTCTTGTGATGCTACCAAGCCATCCAGAATTTTCCGACCTTCCACAAACCCGGTTTGTTCCAGAGAGATAATGCTTGAAAGTATCGGCTTCAGTCTTTTGGCCATAAGAGTAGCAATAGTCTTATATATCACATTACATAGATCAATGGGTATAAAACCTTAGGCATTTTCAGACTTAGCAGTTTTAGGAATAAGAGATAAGAGAGTTGAGTTTAGGCCTGGACATACCTTATGATTTCTGCGCGATTCTTCTACCACATCCAAAATGTCTTGCCCCAAGAATTTCCATCCCGCTTGGTAGAAGTCCACTGTGAATCCATTTGGTCCTTATTCTTCTTCATCCCTTTCACGATCTCTTCCACTTCCTCTAGGTTTGCGACTCTCATAAGAGCTAAGTTTTGTCTTTGGTGATCTGACTTGGGATCTCATTGTAGATTCTCCCAATAGCTTCTCTTCTATCCTCTTGGGGTTCCGTAAGGAGGTCTTTGAAGTAACCAACGAGAGTCTGTTCCATTTCCTCGTGCTGGGTTAGGCGAAGTCTGTCTTCATTTTTTATGGAGAAGATTCAATTTCTTTGTCTCTGCGGAATCATGGCCTGATGGAAGAACTTTGTGTTCCTCTCCCATTCTCTAACCAATTCACTCTTGATTTTTGTTTCTAGAGAATCTCCTCCTGTTTCCTTCGTTCTTCAATTTGGCTTATAAACACCCCTTCCTCTCAATCCCGTTCCTCACTTATGCCTGCTGTTATGATTTCTTGCTGTAGTTTCCTCATTTTCTGGTCGAGAATCTGCTGGTCCTTGAAGATGTTCCTAAATTCCTCCTTGTTCCATTTTTAAATTTTCTCCTTGAGTTCCTTTAATTTTAATTGGAAGGTATGCATTCTACTTCTTCCCCTTTATTGGCTTTGTTTCCACCATTCTTCCACTTTCGTCATGAACTTCTGATCTCTAAGCCAGAAGGCTTCAAACCTGAAAGGGCGTTTTTTGGGGCTATCTTTAATGTCAATTTCTAGTTTGATCGGCCAGTGGTCGGAACCCATTCCTGGTAGAATAATTGCTTCAATGAATATATCCCTGTTTATTATTTGTTCAGATATTAAGAATCTGTCTAGCCTTGAGGCAATTTGGTGTATGCCTCCTCTTCTATTGTTCCATGTGTGAATCCCATTTATTGTGGGTATATCAACCAGTCTTTGTTCCGCTATCATATCACCGAAGGCTTCCATGTCTGTGTCTGGTCTTCTCAGGCCTCCTCGTTTTTCCTTTAGGGATGTGATCATGTTGAAGTCTCCTCCTACAATCCATGGAGTATCTAGGAAGAAGCTTCAGATTTTTCCCAAGTTCTGAAGAAAGATCTTGCGTTCTCTCGGTAAATGAGGACCATATACCCCAGTGAGAAGGACCCATTCCCGTGAACCTATATTCCTGAATTTTCCCGAAATAATTCGAGGCATTCTTACCCCATTTTCAAATTGGATCTCCTCCGGGTTCCAAAGAATTGCCAACCCCCCTGCACTGCCTATGGCATCCTGACCAATTATTTCATATTGCGGTTTAAATTTGCTCATTATCTCTTTCAATTTTTGTTCACTAATATTTGTTTCTTGGACTATCATTATGCTGGGTTTATCTCTTTTCAATCGGTCTCTCATATATCTTTGTTTCCCCTTACTATTCAGCCCTCTAATATTCCATGTTGTAATTATCATTTTAACAGTTTGAGGGGTTGTTGGAATACCCCTGACAGAGATATGACTCGTCCTGAGTTGACCAACATTTCGCCAACCATTTGGATGGTCTCACTCATAGGTCTTCTTCCTCGTTTTCTTCCGCCTTTTCCTACATTACCCATTTCTGTGCTTTGTCCTCCTTGCGATCCTAACTATTCTGGTTGGTTTATTATGGCTGCCCCTCCTTTCTCCTTGTATTTTTGGAACATGTCTTTGTATAAATGCTTTTGTTCTTCTGGTATGAATCTTTCGTCCAGATGCCTCCATTCATGTAGAAGTCTCTTCATTACTTGTTCCTCTTCACTCTCTTTGTCCTTCTGGGGGTCTATCTCCATTTGGGTCTGGTCTTGAGGGTTTCCTGTGCTCTCACCTTCCTTCTCATGTTCCATATTTGTTTGCATTGTATCTTTTCCCTTGTCTACCTTTATAGGTTCTACTGGTTCTTCTTCACTGTCTTCCCTTTCCGCTTCCATTTCCTCTTCTTGTAATACTCCAAACTTGTTCTAGTTTTCCTGGGTTACTGCTTTAACAGATGGTTTCGGATGAATCGGTCCTTTTTGAGGTTTTCTTCAGATAGGAATTTCTGTAAAACCTTCTTCGTCCTCCCTGCTTGCCGCTGCCTCCTTCCTCACTTCCTCTCCCTTTCCTGCTGATGCTCCAGTTGCGTTTAGAGGGCATGATTTGAAGAGATGACCATATTCATGGCATCTTTTGCAGTGGAATGGAATATGCTCGTAATCCATTGGTTGTTGCCATACCTCATCATGGTACTCCACTTCAATATAGTCCGGAAGCAGTTCTGTGATATTCATGTATACGCAAATCCTGGCGTAGGACGTATATATTCCTCTTCTAGTGGTCTCAACTACTTTGACAAATGTCCCGATTGAGTTCCCAATACCTTCCAGAATCTCTGGATCCCAGAACTCAATTTGAGTCCAAACAGCCTGACCCATATAGGTGCCACTAGCATTTTCTCCTTGTCTGGGTTGTAGCATTCTTCCTAGTGCCTCATAAATAGACCAACATTGTTCAAGAAGTAGGGTCCTTCCTCAAAAATCCTCTCCTTATCTTCCAAATTGGCAAAAATGACTGTGAAAAAGCCCTTTGCACCTAGTTTTAGGTCTATGTGTCCCTTGGGCTTGCATCTCTATTGTATCCAATTGGCCAGATCTTTCTCAGATGACCAGGTCCCCACAAACTTACAAATCAAAGCATGATCTTTCATATATCCTATGTATTCTTCAAGTTTTTTGTTTGGGATTACAAACCTGGGTTTTGCATCTGCTACCCAACCCCACTTGCCAATGAGCCCCCATGACCGGCGTGCCCTTGTTTTGTTTCCTCGTGCCTCCATTCGCTCCATTCTTGCTTGTTTCGCCCGCTGTTGCGTTTTTATAGGAGGGGATCTCTCCCCTCCCACCCACGTCTGTCATTTCTCTGTCAGCCCCGCCTGTGTTCTGTCCACCGTCCTCCACTCGTCTCAACACTCTCACTTGTCCTAATTTGGTGCAGATGGTTGCAGGTTGCCCCTGCACCCAGTCCAGGGCTCAGGTCTGCCTGAGGTGAACTGTTCCGGAACCCTAACCCTAATTGTTTACCTTCATCAATTTCGACGCTTCCGCACTCCCGACTTCGGCTCCTTCTCTTTATATTAATCAATTGTATATAATTATGAATATTATTCAAAAAGTTAATTATTTTTTTAGAACTTGGTGTTTTGATTAGTAGATATATAGGATATTTGTAAATGTAATGTAAGAAAGTATGTAAATATTTTTATTTGTCAGGGTAATTAAATAATATAGTCTAGTGTGGGGGACATCTAGTTTTCGTAAAAAGTTAAAAATAATAAAAATAATAAAACTCATTAAATAATAAAATTCATTTTTTTATGGAACATTTTTGTGATTGATATTGATTTTTGCAACGGATAAATCACATCACGATGTTTGATAGTTGACTTTTGGAACCTTTAATGAGATTCATCTTGAGGATCAAGGTGAAAAAACCGATCTATCAAAAGGATTAAATAACATAGATACATCATGTTCCAAAATTGTTCGAATTTATTTTTTATTATTTTATTCAAAATGATTTATTTGAAACCTCAACTATCAAATATTATTGAGGTGATTTATCCAAAAGTTTGTTGCAAAAATTCAATTTGTTATATTGTAATTTTGGATATGTTAGTAAAATTACGAATAACTTTTTAGATAAAAGCAAATCATAATATACATATCACATTAAAATATATAAAAATATAAGTAGTAGCTATAAGTTAAGATCTATTTTACCTTATAAATTAAAACAATGATTTTGTAACCATATTTAATAAGCACATAAAAACTTTAATACTTATAATAAACTTACAATACAACAATATTTTTAACCATGGATATTCATGCCCACTTTACCATAAATATTAACTTGTAAATAGGCTTTGTTAAAATAACATGGCTCATCAATACCACATGCCTAAAAATCATCTCTCATTTCACAACCAAAATATTTTATAAATATTTTATTTGAATTTAATTTTATAACAATTTTTTAATTAAATTTAAAAGCAAAAATATTATGTTGGTTCGGGGTAGCTCAATTGGCAATGGCCATGGAAATGAAGTCTCACCGAACTAGAATTCTTGGGTTCAAATCTTGAGCTATTCCCCAGGGTGAGAAGTTGGACATGATGAAGATGTAGTCCTACCAAGCTTATGAAAAAAAACAAAAATATTATAATTACTTTTGAGATATATCTAAATCCTCTATCACATCAAATATATGAGATATAAATTATATAGTAGCTATAAATTAAGATCCATTAATTGTAACCATATTTATATTTCATTAATAAGAACTAAAAACTTAATACTTACAATATATTAGACTTTAAGCTTCTTTGGTAGTTTTTTGGAACAATATGATCCGGATTATCCACAGTACTATGTTCATTATGTCGACATATATTTCATTAATAAGCACTAAAAACTTAATACTTACAATATATTAGACTTTAAGCTTATGAGGTAGTTTTTTGGAATAGTATGATCCGGATTATCCACAATTCTATGTTCATTATGTGGACGTTTTGAACCCCAAAGGGGGTCCATCATCAAGACATACAATATAACAAGATTTAATAGTAGCTATAAATTAAAATACATTAATTGTAACCATATTTAAATTTTATTAATAAGCACATAAAAACTTAATACTTACAATGTAACAAGATTTTTAATTTTGGATATTCACCCCACTTTACCATGGTTCGGGTTTGGCAATGATTAGGTTCGATTTCAATTCGAATTTTTTGACGAGGTTCACATAGGTCCGCCATTAGGTTCATGCTATACTCTGAGTAGTATATACTGCCTATACTATAATTATATATATATATATTAATAGGCATAATAGCTATATTTATATATACTTACAATAATAATAAGTAATTATATATATAATGATATATATATATGTAAGTAGACAAAATCAACCATCGTAAACAATAAAAAATCCTATCATAGAAACTGCAAGGATACATTACAAGCTTGAGTTGTGACATGAAGTTATGAGTTTTGATCTATGAAATTGGTCAATGGCTATGAGATTCCATGAGGTTAGCTGAATCTCAAGGTTAAAGTTCGAAAAACCTTGTGACATAGCTTGTAAATATGGGCCAATACCATGGCTCATCAATATCACATGCCCAAAAATCATTTCTCATTTCAATATATATAATTACATTTTTGTGTCCATAGATACTTCATCCCAATATGGAAGAAACACGTCCCATTATTTAATGTTTGACTCGTCAAATTACATTAAAAAAAATAAATTTTAATTCATGAAATTACATAAAAATAAAAATTAAATTAAAAATACAATAAATAAAATAAAAAACTAGAATTATTAGTTATTGGGCCCAAAGGCACTTTCCAACCCAGTATAGAAGAAATATTGTAATGTCATGTCTTGTCATGTAAACATTTTGACTCTATTAAATTATATAAAAATAAAAATAAAAATAACTTCATGATATTCACTCATGACATTGACCCACAATATTCATGTGGAAGATAACCTATTTTAAGGGGAAAATTAAATCAACACAGATCTAGAGCTAACATGGATCTAGGCTGGTTAATAATTAAACCAACCTAGATCCATCTTAACTCTTGATCTATCAAACTCTGAGAGGGATCAAATCTCTAGAGGTGCAAACCTTTCCTCATGTTTTGCACTCAAAAAAGAGGTTTGTACCTTGAGATCTTTGATCCCTCTTGGCACTTGATAGATTTGGAGTTAAGATTGCTTTACATTGGTTGTTAATTGTTGCTTATTATGCAGGTTTTATATTAAATTTCGCAAAAAAATTCTAACACAACGCATGTTAATAGTACCCCTTTGCATAATTAGGATAAATTATATATATTTCATATCATATATAATTAAATATTAAAATAAACATTGTTGTTGTTGTAATGCTTTTCCCTCCTTTATGCATATATATGGATGTGACTCGTGGGCCACTCAATTTTTTCTAGATTTGTTGGATTACACATGATGCATTAATGGTTGTCAATTCCACTACTTCAAGTTGTCATTTGTCCATTCCATGCTTGTGCTTACCACGTCACAAGAGATTGGTAGTGCCTTGCGCACATCTACTTGTCTTTGAAGACTTTAATAGATATTGTTCTATGTTGAGATTGATAGTGCTCCATGTGCTCTCTTTAGTGACATGAATCAAATACAAGCTTCAAATCTTGGGAAATTTCCATTTGTACTCTCTTTATATATTTTTTTTGTAAACTTGGTAGATCTCTATTTTTTCTATTTTCAAAAGAACTTTTCACAACCATTTACTGCTGTAGGTGGTTTTCCTGCCCGAAGGAAACCAGGTATCCACCTGTCAGCTTTAAATCCTGTCCAAAATCTAAATAATTTCATTGCTATTCATCTAGCAACATTGTATTGTTTGTCTATTCTACTGACTCTACTTGTTAAAATAAAAATAATCATATTGATACTGTTCATAGTCAAAACCATTTTGAAATCAACTAGTTCACTATGTCATTCCTCATCAGAGGAAATTACTGGTGCTGGTGCCTTTGCACTGGATCTTGGCATCTTGCTTCACTGCTCAATTCTCCATTTCAGGTCTATCAACGTCTGTTCAATTCTACCTAGTGCTAGGTTGTTTCTGTATGTCTGGATCTAGACAACCGCTATCTCCCGTAATAGTTCTGCATGGAATGGGTCCTGTTCTTTGTTCTGATTCTGTGCCTCTCTTTCTACTCCCACTGCATGATCATGCTCTCAGTGTAGGGTCATGGCCCGAGCCACCACGTTCTTCATAATCCAATATTGTTGTATGGTTTGTCTGAACAGTGGTTGCCTCCCTCGAGTGGTTCCTGGGCCTGTCACCATGCTTTCCCATTCATCCATGGGGATATCTCAATATTTGAGGTTGGATCTTAAATCTCTCTCCCAGCTCGCAATCTGAGCTCTGACTTCTAGCGGATTTCCTTCCATGCAGGCGTCGATGATTTTCTTTATTTTCTCTCCATTAGGTTTCCTGCCTCTTCTTTTTTGTTGTTTACTTGTTTCCTCCTCCTTCTTTGTTCCTTTGTTTCTTCTTTTGGGGGCCATTTTGCTCCCTGTTTGGGTGTTTCTGTCTTGCGTCTAGTGAGTTCGGTCTTGATTAGAGTTATTCCTCCGGTGTATTATATTACCTATCACAAAATCGATGCATTCATCAACTTTGTGGTTTAAACAGAGTTCAGCTCCCCAATTGCTCTTTTTCTTTCCTTTGCTTGGACCTTCTATCTTCTGATTTCCAGCCAAGGTTTGTGTATCATTTGCCTTCTTTTTTCCAGGCGGATTGGGTTTTGTGACTATTAAATTTTTTTTCAGGGTCAGGTTTCTCTTTGGTATTCTTCCCTTAACCCCCCCTTTACAACTTTCTCGGCCCTTACATGCCTTTCTCCTCGGTCCTGAGTTTACCTCCTCAGATGGTTTCAAGGTAAATTTTCTTTCCCTCCTTCCTCGAGGTTTCTCTGTCGGATTTACAGGGTTCTTGGTGTAGCACCTCTCTTTGCTCTTGGGGCGCTAGAATTCTGGCCTTCCTCGGGTCCTTAGGCTTGTCCCTTCCCAGGTTTCTTCCCTAATAGCTACTAACACAATCCCCTCCATTCCTACGAGCTTGGCCCAGATCGAGAGTCTTTGGGTTATACTGGAGGATGAAATTGCAGGATGGTTCTCTCCCTTTTTGGGTGTTAGCTCATGCCTTCTTTTTCCTCTAGTTAGGAGTTGCCTCTATTATGAAGGAATGGTGTCTATAGCTAAGGGACTTTTGGAGGATTTTTCTTTGAGAATGTTTATCTTAAACCCGAGCCTAAGCTGAGTATCAATCTTCCTGCTATAGAGACTCATTAAGATTTCAAAATTGGTGGGTAAAAGGGTTACATACCTGCTTGCCGTGCAGATCCTTCTTCCTGCTGCTGTCTTCGTCTTCCCTCTGCGTCCACCTCTCTTCTTGCCACCTTTCCTCGTCTTTTCCTGCATGCAAAATGCTGTTTGTGAAGTTATTTTGGCTTTAGTCTCTTTCTTCCTCTGACCCTGGGTTCTTACTGGCCTCTGGTTATCTTGGTTACCGGTACGGATCCCTTCGAACATGTCTCGGGATCCTGTCCTCCTGTCCTTGCTCCCGAGATCCTTCATTAATTACCAACTTCTCCCGACTGCTCTTGCCCCTTCTAACCTCATTTTGCCACTTGGTGTCCTCCCTTTGCCCGCCTCTCTGACCTCGATCCTACTTTCTTCTCTGTTAATTTGGTTCATACTCTCGGGTTGCGTACCTTCCTTGCCCTACTCCGTTAGCTTCCCATTTTCCTGTCGTCTCACTTCATTCTTGTCATCTATCCTATCCTCCAGCTGTCCTCTTCCTTCTTCCCGATCTTTCTCCCATGGTCTCTCTAGATTTCCTCTCCTATTCATGTTTCTTTCCTTATCCTTTTCTAGTAGTTGTCGCAGGTCAGCCATTTACTCCTTCTGTCTTAGCTCAAACTCTCTTTCATCCAGTTGTCTTCCCCCATTTCTACATCCCCAGTTCGCCAGGCTATCTGCTGGTTCATTACCCTTCCTTCTCACATGGGTGGGGAGGATATATGCTACCTTTCGCAATAATTCGCTTATTTCCTCCACTAACCAGGCCATTCTCCAGTGTCAACTCATTTTTCCACTGGAGTTCCATTCTGTAGTTGTTTCACGATGTCTATCACTAGTTCCGCATCTCCTTCTACCTGCAACTTTTGGTACTTCTCCCTTATGGCGATCTTTAATCCTATTCTTAGAGCATGAAGCTCGATTTCATTGTTGGTTGTATTGTCGCAATCCATTGCGTAAATTCTGAGTGTTCTTCCTCTATCGTCTCTAAAGACTCCTCCTATCCCTGCCTCTCCTGGGTTACCCTTAACTGTTTTGTCGAAATTCAACTTGATGAAGCCCTGTTGGAGATTCCTATAATAGTTGCTCTCTTCCACCTCATTATTATGGTTTTTCTCTGCTGTAACTTTCATCATACTTGACTTTAGTTGTAGGCGCGCCATTATTCTTACCTCTGTCTGGTTGACTTTCCAATCTTCCTCATACCATTTCTTTGTGAGGATGGTTTATCTTATATTCTGAATGATTTGGTTCCATATCTCATCTTTTGCTCTGCCATCTTCCTTGAAAGTTAGGCAGTTTCTCTCTTTCCATATGTTCCAGAGAATGAATCATCATGAGATTTTCTAGGCTCTGTTCAGGATTGTATTTTGGTAAGGTTTATTCCGTCATTTTTCTATTGTTATTTTGATACTATTCCTGTCTCTGTCACTAATTTCAAAGAGATCCTGATGTTGTCTCCATAGGTTGTTGCTAACTTTGCAGTCATTAGCTATGTGCTCCATGGTTTCTTCTTGTGCTTGGCAGAGCGCGCAGCGCGAGGGTCCATGTGTTCCTTTTTTCCTTAACTGGTCCCATGTGAGCACTCGCCCGTGGCTCATAATCCAGGTGAAAAATGCTACCTTCAGCCAAGTTTTTATTTTCCAGATGTTGTACCATTTTTTATCTTTGGGTTTCTATTATATCCTTCGTTTAGATAGTATCCTTAAGCTATTGTGAACATTCCTTTAATTCTGTTTCCCCATATGATAATGTCCGTCTCTGTTTTGGCCGCAATTTTCCTTGTTTCCATTTCTTTTTCGTATATTTCCCATTGATTTGCTTTTGGCATGTCTGGCCAGTTTTCCTTTTTTTTCCATCTTCTCTAGTATCCATCCCTTTTCAGGCTCCAATAGTTTCTTATTGCACTTCTCTCAGTCCGTGTGGTGAACTGTTGTATCTATTGGAGTTGATGTAGTTGGTTGAGTTTGTCTCTTTGTTTCCATGCTTCTTCCCAGAAGTTTGCTTTGTCCCCCTCTCGTATTTCCCAAAAACTATGTTTCCTTATCAAATCCCCATCGGCTCTTGTCAAATTCCAGATTGCTGATCCTTTTCTTTCCGTTTGGCTTCTCAACTTGCCTTCTGGTGTCTTGGGCATCTCGTATTTTCTTTCCCATATATTTTTCCACATGTATTCTCCTCCTTGTATCCATCGCCACCAAAACTTTTCTCCCATTACTTGGTTCAGGGTATATGGGTCTGTCATTCCTAATCCTCATTTTGTTAGGGGTTTTCTTAGCCACTTCCATGGTAAAAATGCCCACTTTTTTTATTTTTCGCGTCCCTTGCCATATAAATTTTTTAAACATATCTACCATTTTTTGACATATTGTTTTGGGTGTAGTTTGGCTAGTCAGTTAATATATCGGTAGGGATTGTAGTACCAATTTGAGCAATATGATACAAATCGGGGTATTGAGGGCTCTGAAAGTCTAGTTTTCCATTTTCTTTTTCATCTTCTTCATTAGGATTCCCCAATTAGCAATTCTGTTTTGCTTATCATTTAGCTGTATGCCTAAGTACTTAGTTGGGAATTTGCCGATTCTAAATCCCATGGTTCTTACAAGGAACACTTGGGAGACATGCTGGGTGTTAAAGAAGTAGATTTTTTATTTTTCTTGGCTTAGCTTTGTTCCAGAGGCCCCTGTGAATTCTTTGAGAATTTCCATTATTTTTTTTGCTTCCTCAAGAGTTGCCTATCCGTATAACATAACATCATCAACAAACTGTTAATGAGTTAGGGGTAGGTTATTTCCCCATAGTCTTAATCCCCTCAATTTTTTGCTATTAACTTTTGCTTTTATTAGCCTTCCTAGTCTATCCACTACAGGTATGAACAGGAATGGTGATAGTGGGTCACCATATCTGAGTCCTCTGGATGGATTGAAGGCTTCTGTTGGAGATCCGTTTACGAGAATTGACATTACTGGCGTAGTGATCATTGACATTACCCAGTTAATCCATCTGTCGTTGAAACCGTAAGCCTTGAGTATACATTGCAGGTATCTCCAGATTAATCTATCATAGGCTTTTGCGAGGTCAATTTTTATCATCATTCCTTTAGTTTATGAATTCTTCAATGAATGAATTTCTTCTTGTGCTTCTATAATACCATCTACTATTTGTCTACCTTTTACGAATCCCATCTGTTCCGTTGAAATAAGCTCTGATAGTATTGGTTTGAGGCGGTTTACCATGATTGTAGCTAGAATTTTATATATCACATTACAAAGCGCTATCAGACGAAACCCTTGGGGCTCTTTTGTTTTTTTACCTTTGGTATCAGGGCTAGGAAAGTAGCATTTAAAGCCGAGTGCATTATTTTAGTGTAGCAAGACTCTTCTACTACATTTACTATGTCCTGGCTCAAGAAGCTCCACGTGGCTTGAAAGAATTCTGATGTAAATCCATCCGGCCCTGGTGCTTTGTTCTTTGCCATTCCCTTTATTTCCTCTTCCACCTCATCTTCCTTTTAGAATCTTAGGAGGGCCAAATTCTAATCTCTATTTACAATTTTGGGGATGTTTTGACTGATTTTTTCAGTGTCTGCCTCCCCGTTGATGTTAGGTTTTGTCAGGATTTCTGTGAAGTGTTGCACTAATAGATTCTCCAGTTCTATTTTTTGGGTTACCTTATTGCCTTGCTTATCTTTTAGGGATAATATTCTATTTTGTTGTCGGTGTTGTATCATTGCCTCATGAAATAATTTCGTATTTCTCTCTCCTTCCTTTAACCATTGGATTCTAGATTTTTGTTTCCATAAGGTTTCCTCTTATTTTCTTCTTTCCTCTATTTTGTTTAGCACCAGTCTTTCTTCTTCAGCTAATTCTTCACTTCTTCCTTCGTTTATGATTTTCTATTGTATTTTCTCCATTGAAACCTGCAGTTGTTCCTTATCCTTGTGAATATTTCCAAATTCTTCTCTATTCCACTGCTTAATCTTGCCTTTTAGATCTTTTAATCTTAGTTGGAGAGTGTGCACTTTGTTTCTTCCTTCCCTCCGGTTTTCATTTTCCTTCCACTAGGTCTTCATTTTTCTATAACTTCAGGGTCTCTCAGCCAGAATGCCTCAAATCTGAAGGGTTGATTGTGGTTTTGCTGGTTCATCGCAATATTTAGTTTAATGGGCCAATGGTCTGACCCTAAACACGGAAGGATTGTAGCTTCGTAGAAAATATCCTTTCCTAAGAGGTCTTCTATTGCAATAAATCTAACCTAGAAGCTATTTGATTGCTCCCTCCTCGTCGGTTATTCCAGGTGTATTTTCCATTTATAGTTGGAATGTCAATCATTTTCAGTTCTGCCTATAGGTCCCTGAATTTCTCCATTTTTGGTTCTTCTCTTTGCAATCCACCTTTATTTTCGTCTTTTGCTGTTGTCATGTTGAAGTCCCTGCTATCAACCAAAGTTTTTCTTTATGCAGGTTACCTAACTGTTGGAGCTGATGGAGGAATCTTTCTTTTTCTGTTGGAATATGTGGTCCATAAACTGTCGAGACTAGAAACCAGTCACTGTTTCCTATTAATCAAAACTTCCCCGTGAGGATCCTTTTCGTTCCTATCCAATATTCAGTTGTGATTTCTGTTTGTTTCCATAAGATCGCAATACCTCCCGCACTTCCATTTGCATCTATGGTCATGCATTTCTATTTTGGTTTGATTTTGTTGAGGATCTCTTCCATTTTCTCTCCTGGGATTTTTGTTTCCTATAGCAGCATTATTTGAGGTTTTTCTCTCCTTAGCCTTTCTGCTAAGTGTCTTTGTTTTCCTTTACTGTTCAGGCCCCTTATATTCTAGGATGTGACTATCATGAGGTGGTTTGGTTGGTTTGGTGAAATACCGCCGAGAGCGGGACTACTTGTCCAATATTCACTAACATTTCGCCCATGAGTTGTATCAATTCCTGTATATTCCTTCTACCTCTTTTTTCCCTCCTTTTGTTTTGCTTTGGAGGTCCTAAGAATTGTCCTGTTGGAGTCCTAATTGTTC
Source organism: Pinus taeda (assembly GCA_000404065.3). Classification (NCBI taxonomy): domain Eukaryota; kingdom Viridiplantae; phylum Streptophyta; class Pinopsida; order Pinales; family Pinaceae; genus Pinus; species Pinus taeda. The sequence continues at coordinate 104,912 of APFE030493651.1, read as the reverse complement.
TACCATTCCCAGCTTTCCTTTTCCCTATTTTTCTTTGTATTATTGGAAGGTCTCTCGATATAATTTTTTCTACTCTTCTGGGATGAATCTTTCATCCAAGTGTTTCCATTCCTCTAAGAGTTTCCGTAATATTTCTTCTCTGGAACTTAATTCTTCTCCTCTATTTGTATCGATTTCCATTACGTCATTTTCCACTTTCTCCTTTGTTTCCTTTTCATCCTTTCCTGATGGTTTGCCTTGAGCTTTCCACTTGATGTGTAACATACCTTGGCTTGTGCTGTGTTCTTTTTATTTTTCTTCCTGGTAATCCCTTGATTGGGTCTCACTATCTTCCTCTTCTTCTTGAAGGATTTCAAAGCTATTTTTATAGCTTGTTTTGTTTTGTTGTTATTTCATTATTTCTTTGGGGTTTTCCTTTGTATGTCTTCTTTTATTTTTTACCTCCTGAAACCTTTCCTTGTCTTCTTGATTTTTCCTTTGTGGTTTGTTTATTTTCTCCTCTTCTTCGATGTTGAATGGGCATTCCTTGAATAGATGGCCACACTCATGGCATCTTCTACATCTGAATGGAATGTGCTCATAATCCAGGGTTTGTTGCCATACTTCCTCATGATATTCTAGCTCGACTGTGTCTGGGATCGGTTAAGCTATGTTCATGTAGACACAAATTCTTGCATATGAGGTGTATCTTCCCTTTTCTGTAGTTTCTGCTATTTTAATGAAACTTCCTATAGTGTTTCCTATTCCTTCTAGGATTTTTGGATCCCAGAAGTCCATTGGGAGTCCAAATAGTCTTACCCATACCGGTGCTGCTAAGATTTTTTTTTTATTGGGGTTATAACATTATTCCCAATATCTCATAAACAATCATGCATTATAATGGAAATATGGACCATTTTCAAACACTTTTTCTTTATCTTGCAGGTTCGAGAAAATTACCATAAAAAATCCTCGTGCTTCCAGCTTCAGTTCAATGTGGCCTCGGGGTTGCCACTTCTGCTGGATCCATCTGGTGAGGTCCTTTTCTACAGGCCATACTTCGATGAATTTGCATATAAGTGCATGGTCTTTCATGTAGCTTCGATAGCGCTCCAGTTTATTCATTGGGATGATAAACCTTGGTTTCTCCGCAGCACATGGGAAACACCTTCCTCTGCTAGCGGCCTGCCATCATGCTCCCAGGACAGGTCCCAATTTTCTTGTTTCTTCCACCTGGTTGCAGTTGTTTTGTCCTTCCCCTGCCGCTACCTCTCGATAGGAGGGGATCTCTCCCCTCCTCCCTTCCTGTGTCATTGCTGTTAGTTCTCGGTACTAGTGTCTATCGCTCACTATATCTCTTGCTACTTTTCCTGTGTCACCTAGTTCATGGCCGCGTTACCGTTAGGGTTACAGAGCGGAATTTGTTTATGTTGGAGGTCGTCATTTTAAAACATTTTTACTCTATATTAGTTGAATGCTTAACGAAGAACATTATGATACAACATACCAATTGGATTTGGATATATGACTTATAACCTTGCATTGATGGTTTCACTAATTAAGCTAAACCTTAGAGCAGATTAGGCCCAATATATTATTAATTATAATAGGGAGATATTTTATAAAGAAATTATTGGATCATATAGAAAGTATAGAGTAGGTGTATCCTAAAAATCCATAAATATGCTTTATCGTTCTCTAATTATGCTTTGTAGATTCATAATTATACATCTTAGGCTCTTAACTAGGCCTTGTAGTTCTTTAATTAAGGCTTGTGGATATCTAATTAAGATTTATATCTACAATTATGCCTTGTTGATACCTAAATATTCTATATAATCTCCAATTAAGCTCTAAATAGATTGTTTAGAGATTATACCCTTGATTTGTATAATTAACCATGGTTTGGACCATGAAAAACATCCCTCCTATGCCCAATCACTAACATCATGTCTATAATGTTTTTGAAGTCCAAATATTTCTTATATGGGTCCTATGTAGTGTTTAACATAGCTAGCAAGGTCTATATGGATGGTCCATGACATTTAAAAGAAATGATATGTATTCAAGAGTTGTTTTAAAACTTACAGAGGAGGATATATTTATATGCAACCCAATATAAAATCTTCCCAAAATGGTTTAAAGAACAAGTTAGCCACTGTTACAGGTCATTTTGTCAAATATGCTCAAGAGACTTGAAAACTAGATCAATCAACATCCTTGAACACTTTGTCATTATCCCTTTGCAAAGCCCTAAGCATCTCCTCTCCATAAAGTCTGAGTTTCTAACACAATTAGCCTAAAAACCATATTTTTGGCCTGAGTGCACCCTGAATAACTGATCACCTATGTTGGGTGCAAGTTGCATACATAAGTATCAACGCTGATTAATGCATGTTTCTCTACTTTGTAGGTGTGTTAATTCTAGAAATTCGGGCAAATTAAAAATATTTTCAAATATTCTCATTTCATAAGCTTCTAAGGCAGTTTTAACTAGTTACCATTGATAGAGATCTCGAATTTACCCTTGAGCTTATCCTCCCTTATATGTGGATCTCAAGCTAAGATTGGTAAATCCTAAACTACCGCTGTCACCCTATGAATTTACTGCCTCCCACAGAGTATGGGTTGGCTTTTGGAGATTACTAGTGCCCTCACGCTGCTGCCTTGAGCTTAAAGAGTCATCACATTCATGCATTAGGGTTGATGTTGAAGGTTTTCTTTATGGAAAGGAAGGACAAGTCAATTGGGAAGACATCTACAAAGTCAAGCTTCTACTATATAGTTATATAACTCTCTCCTTTATTTATTAATACAAAAAGCATCTTGTTTTCCTATATGTGTGTCATGTTTATGCTCATGTATTTCAATGCCATTTGAATCATTGATTAGAGATATTAGATTATGTTATGTGGATGTTGTAGTTACTTTTCTTGTTTTAGTCATTTGCAGGTTCCAATTATAACACTTGGAGCTAGAGTTGGAGCTTACAAGCCAGGAGAATAGGAAGGCTTACTACAATTTTCAAGCAGGTCTCTTTCCCATACTCTAATCTCTTTAAGGAAAGCATTGATATTTTTTCCCCTATTGTTTCTAGATTAGGCCACTAGATCTAGGGAGTTCATTTTTGTCCGCAAAAGTGAATTTTCCTCATAAGACCTTGGCGACCATACTGGGGACTGAACCCATAATCTCTGGTTTCAGACATGAATTAAGTCATTATCATAATACTTTCTATCGTACATGACACATTAAACAACACTACTACGGATTGTGCTTCCACGTAACTCCAGGTATATTTTGGAATTCCCCTATAAGTTGCTATCCTACCATATGTAACCGAGTCAACCGCCTTGTATATTATGATACACTGAGCACAACATTCAGGGAGATTGCCTGCACGTACTGGCAATGAAATATTGTAGTTCACAGTGACTTAGTAAACCTTTTTTCCTAGTTACCCTTTTTATTTATATTTATCTTTAATTTCTAAAATCAATTAATTGACCGTGAAACAACACCCCCACCGTGGAACAACACCCCCACCGTGGAACAACTCCTTAGTAGATTTTAGGTTGAAACTAATGGAAACAATTCCTAAGTCCACTAGTCAAGGAAACCCCTTTGACGAGAATCCTGATCCTTTTCCTTCTTTTGGAAATATCGGTGCTCCTTATATGACAACGTTGTCCCTTCCTAGATTTACCATTTGTTTACTAGTTTGGTGTTGAAAAAATGCAACAAGAAAATCCTAATTTAATTTTGTCCTTGAATTAAATTAGAAATTAAATTGTAATGCCAATTCTCATAGCAACTTGTAATAGTTAACTAAGTTAATTTGACTTAGTTGGCTCAATGAATTCGAGTTGGAAGTCTATATAGAGTCATGTAGATCGATTCCTAAATTTTAGGGGCCCAAGTTGAGTTCTTTTGAGTTGTAATTATTTAATTAAGTTTAACTGAGTTAAATTCAGTTAAACTAGTTCCGATTGAAGGAGGAATTAGTGGGAGAACTAGTAGTGGGGTGTAACCAACATTGCTCAACAAGTAAACTAAATATTCTCTCATAATTAACTCATGCATGTTAGATCAAAGAAAGACCCAGTTGAGATTAGAGTTCAGAGACAATGTACTATCAGCTGTATAATAATCCCTAGGAAACTGTGCAAGGAAATAGGGATTTGGGCAAGAAATATTTTGGCTAAGTATTCACTTGAGCTTGTCTGGGAAGCACTAAGATAGATTGAGATAGTGAAAAGCTTACTCAGGCTTGAGAAAATCATTGTAATCTTCTCATATTTTCTGATTAATGCGATATACAGATAACATGAGTTTTTCGCTGTGGCTTTCCCCAGAAAAAATATTGTGTTATGTGTGATTGAATTCTTTCTCTTTTATGCTTCATGATTTCATTGATCAATTATTGTTTTCGCTGATGAGTAGAGTAAATTCAAGTCAGTTGTTTTAGCATATTATAATTTGTAGTCTGAATCTACAAGGGATTTCTACAATTGGTTGTTTTCGACCTCCTTGGTTCTGAATGTCCAAACTACTTCTTAATCAAGTAGTCCTTCACCTGAACAACATCAACCTCAAATTGATCCTAAAGTTTACCCTTTTCCTTCTTCACCTGATGTTTCTTCATCCTTTTCTTCCTCCTTGCCTAGTGATAGTCTTGATTCAAGTAACCAGGAAGCTAAGAAGAAGAAGAAAAGGATGAAGAAGAAGAGACCAAATAAGAAAGGGGGAAACTAAGCAACCATTGCTATGAATGAAACTAATTTTGAGAAACCTTCAAAGCCCCGTAAAGTCAAATTAAATTGCATTCTATGTAAGGTGATTGTAAGGGTGATCACCTTCTTAGATATTGTCCTGGAATTCCTCAGGTATTAGAAGTGCGATCTGCACACTCATATCAACCCTTGTTGTCAACCTCTAGAGATCATGCTAGTGATAAAACTTCGACTAGTAATAATAAGGTTCACAGAAATAAGGGTAAATTTAAGTTTCCCTATAAACCATGTAAAGGGAATCATCCAAGTCACCTTTGCCCTTGTTTGAATGAAGTGTCCAAATTGTTGGAAACCGTTACTGCTTATCAAAAGCAGAGTCCAGTTGGTTACCAAAAAATTTCCTCGCAACCTCCACTATTTGATGAAGTAATTGACTCAAATCCATCTTCAGTCAATCCCACTCCCTCTGAATGTGAATCCCATGAATCTGTTCCCAACCAACCATTGGTTGAGGAAGTGGTTGACCTAATCTCACCTTTAGTCGATCGCACCTTTTCAATAGAGAGTGAGAATGATATCGCTCAGGTTCTTCTCATTTATTTTGATTCTACCGAACAAGGGGGCATTCCTTCTGTTGTCATGGAACCTCCTCTAAGTAATGAGGTAATTGATTTTAATTGGATCCTATTGACAAGACCTCATCTCACTTCTTATGTGCCCTTCTAGGTCATGGCGAAGGCTTATAATAAAAATATATTTCACACTATTATTGATGAGGGTGCCTCTGTTAGCATTCTATCCTCCACTTATTGGAAAGATTTGGGTTCCCCACAACTTTTGTCCTCTACTCCGATCTATTACATTTTAACAGAAGAACCAATCAACCTTTAGGGATCCCTACTTGTTTTCCTATTACTTCGGGAGGAAAGACTATATGTATTGATGTTATGGTTGTCACGAGCCCCTTGGATTTCAATTTTCTCTTGGGGCGAGATTATGTTTATGCTGTGAATGTTATCATGTCCACACTCTTTCATTGATATATTTCCCACATGATGGAAAAATAGTTACAAACGATTAGTTTTCATTTGTTGGTACGAATTTGACTGCCAATCATCTGACTTCCCTAAATGTTCCGAATATGCAAGTGGTATATCCCCTACCACAAGAAAATTATGTGGCAACCTGTCCAATGCCCATACCTGCTGTTGAAGAAGAGCCTTTCACTATTTTCTCAACTTCTTTTGACCTGGATCTAGTAGGTTATATGGTGAATCATTTACTAGGGGCATTGGAACTTGATCTTTCCATTGGATCTCTTGATATGTATCTCTTCCAGAGTGTTGTTCTCCCATTTGATGAGAACCTCTTGGAATCCGTGGCCTTTTGGGGGCCATGATCAAGGTACTATGAGCATAGTTCCTTTTCTTGTGTTAAACTCATTAAAAAATGAAACAAGCTCCCATGAGCATCATTCATTTTCTTGTGTCAAGCTCATTAAAAAATGAAACAAATCTCCCTCCAATTCAAGTCTTTTGTTATATCTCATAAATTTCAAGTCGAGTCTTTCACTTGATCTCGTAAATGAACCTTCATTAGAGTCTTTCACTTGATCTCGTAAACGAACCTTCATTTCATCCACCTATTAGTAACCCGTAGACTACTTAGGTGACTGAAATGAAGCTTGGGCGTCTTGTGCCTAGACTTAAGCCATTATGCTAGGGGCATGAAAACTTATCTCAAGCATAGTTTCCACATGTTTCAAGCTTGTGTAAAAATGAAACCAACTCCAAGCATAGTTTCAACATGTTTCAATCTTGTGTAAAAATGAAACCATCTTCAAAAAATCTCAAGCATAGTTTTTCCTTGTTTCAAGCTTGTGTAAAAATGAAACTACTTTCAAAGTATTCTCAAGCATAGTTTTTCTCATGTTTCAAGCTTGTGTAAAAATGAAATTACTCATACTTTATCTCCTGTGATTGCCATTTTTTATCATCCAATTTTTTCCAGATGAGCCTTGGTTTTCTTACTCCATCGTCACCATCTGCCTGACTGATCATACACTTTCATTTGGTTGTTTCACCCTTTCTTGAGGAACAACTGCGGTGAGTGGTCTTAGAAGCCAACCTCTTGACCTCTACATGTTTTGATTAGTTCCATCATGATCAGAACCAGTTGCTACCCTTTATACCACTCATTCCTCTAGGAGAAGTCCACTTTGAGCTCTTTTCAGACTCCCAAAATATGAAAAAATCGTCGAGCACTTGTCTTTTCAAACTCGTTAAATTAAATGAAAAGACATCTTCCCAATATAGGTTTAACCCTTTTCTGGACTGAGATAGACTATTTAGAAAAAGTGAATACTTTAGTTAAACATGACGAAAGGGTTCTCCTATATATTATTTTATGTCTTTTCGGGCCCTAGGGACAAATTTACGAAAAAGGAACCTTTGGAGTTATCTTTTTCCCCTCTTTTTTAAACTCTCTAAACATGAAAAATAATTCGAGTTACGCCTTTGTTGGACTCGTAAAATCATCAAACAATGATGGAATTGTTAAGCATGATGAGATGGAACCACTTCTTGTCTGGGTCTGTTAAAAATACTTAGAAGGATTCATCTGAAGGATGAACTTATTGACCAATCATATGTTATCCTCCTCAAACTTGTCAAAAATAAAGAGGTATTGGCCAGAAATGGTTGAGAAATTGGGAAAGAAGGGCATTTTTACCTATTAATGGCAGTGAGTCGCTTTTGAACATGACACTCTTTCACTTCATCTCCGTGATTGTTGGGTTGGGAAATATGTTTGCCTCTTTGGTTAATCATGCCATATCAAAAGCCTTCATAGTCGGTTTTAGGTGAATGATGCCAACTCCATACAATATCACCGATATGTTTAGGATAATTCCATTAGTTGATACCTGCTACAATACTCTTAAGCCTTCATTCATGTCTACTATTCCTAAACTAGCTTTATGTCAACATGATTTTGTTTGAAACCTTGATACTTGTTTCATGTCATTGATGAGGGATACATCAAGGCCCTCATGCGATGGGTCACTTCTGGTTGACATCGGCTCATTATCCAAGAATTTGACTTAGAAACTCCTTTCAATGCCTTTGAACTTGCATACCTCAATGAAAAGTTTCCTCACTCTCGAAAACAAGTTTTCATCATTGGCCTTCGATCGAAATATTCTATGTTGTGTTCAACTTCAACTCATTCATTCACGCCACACAGATTTTACTGTAGTACCTTGAGAACCATTATCATTATTGGTAATTTCTCTTTCATCTGTTAACGACTTACATCATTGGCTGGTAACCAAATGGTGTCTACTATGTTCAACTCTGCCTCATTTAATCGCATGGTTAGACTCGTACTATCGAGTGAACGAAGTAGAATACCATGGATCTAGCTTCATCCATCCAGGTTACATTTTCAGGATTCATACCAGATGATAGGGTATGATGGCTATGATCATTTCATAAAGTCATCCAAGCATGGGTCCACTCTCTGTCACTAGTGGATGAGACTTTTTGATCATTATACATGTAATATGGCTTATATGTTGAGTACATGTATGTCTCCCTCAATAATGATATGATGATGATAATATGTATTGTAACAGATGATGATATCAACCGATTGATTCTTGATCCAGAATTTTCATAAGGTAAAGCACTTCAGTCCTTAGTCATTGCTTCCGACTTTGTACTTTAGGGGGCAATCTATTACAGGTCATTTTGTCACATCTGCTTAAAGGCCTGAAAAATGGATCAATCAACATCCTTGAATACTTTGTCATTATCGCTTTGCAAAGCCCTAAGCATATCCTCTCCAAAAAGTCTAAGTTTCTGGGACAATCAGCTTAAAAACCATGTTTTTGGCCCCAACGCACCCTTCATAACTGACCACCTGCATTGGGTGCAAGTTGCATACCTAAGCACCAACACTGATCATCACATGTTACTCTACTTTACAGGTGTGTTGGTTCTAGAAATTCGGGAAAATTAAAAAATAATTTTGAATCTTCTCCTTCCAGAAGCTTCTAAGGTGGTTTTAATTATTCACCATGGATAGAGATCTTGAATTGCTATATGATCCTACTCTAATGGTATTATCTCTTATCCCTTGAGCTTATCCTCCCTCATATGTGGATCTCAAGCCTAGATTGGTAAATCTTAAATTACCACTTTCACTCTATAAATTTACTGCCTCGCATAGAGTTTGGGTTGGCTTTTGGAGATTACTATTGCCCTCATGCTACTACCTTGAGCTTAAAGAGTCATCACATTCATGCATTAGGGTTGATGTTGAAGGTTTTCTTTGTGGCAAGAAAGGACAAGTCAATTGGGGAGACATCTATAGAGTCAAGCTTCTATATATGGTTATAACTCTCTCCTTTATTTATTAATACAAAAAGCATCTTGTTTTCCTATCCTTGTGTCATGTTTATGCTCATTCATTTCAATTTCATTTGACTCATAGATTAGATATATTAGATTTTGTTACGCTGATATTGTAGTTCCTCTACTTGTTTTAGTCATTTGTGCATGTTCCAATTATAGCACTTGGAGCTAGAGTTGGAGCTTACAAGCAAGGAGGAGAGAAAAACTTACTATAGATTCCAGGTAGGTATCTTTCCCATACTCTAATCTCTCTAAGGAAAACATTGATATTTACCCCCTATTGTTTCTAGATTAGACAACTAGATCTAGGAAGTTCGTTTTTGTCCGGTAAAAGTTCATTTTCCTCATAACAACCACATTTTTCTTCAAACATTTTTGTTGTAAACTAATGGATAAACTAATTATCGACCAAACAAAATTGTGTGTGCCTTTATGATGATGAGTGAAAGAATATTCCATACTAATAAGAGAAGTACTCAAAACACATAGCGATGAAATTTGATTACTTAGTACCATACACAAAAGTATTGAAAGTTCTTCAATGGAAACTAATAATCATAGTCCAACATAGGGATGCAAAAGCAACATCATGCTATATTAAAATGATCAAATCCATTATCTTTTTAAAAAACTATTATCTAGAATTCATAAGTTTCATATAGCTAATTCTAAGATTTCTACAATATGTGATTTGATATAATGATAAGGTTCTTAGTATACTTTAACTACATCTATGCATGTAACTATTAGATTTTCCACATTTTCATATCTTGTTTGGTAAAATGGTATTGAAAGGGAAATTTCAGTCTCTAAATTTCCTCCACATTCACAGGGAGATGAATCAAAAGGCAGACTCTCTCTCAAAGAGAGTCCTTGGAGTAGAAGAAGTTTTCATTTACTTTGAAGAACTGAGTAGAACACAAATCATCAACAATGGGTGTTCCTCTCTATCCTCAAGTTTTCATGATCCAAGACGCAACATATAAACTGGCAGATGAGAACATTTGAGACTAACGAAAGCTACAAGCTTCCCCGATGTTTATTTGAAGATTCCTATGGAGTATTTTTCAGCAGTAGATTCAACAGATTGTGCTTAAATTCAGTCCTTTTTATAGTTCCAATTTTTATTTCTTTGATATATGTCAAAGTTGATAAATTACATGATGTAATGTAAATATGCAGTTACAGTCGCTAAGAAAATTTTGGGCCTTTTGGACAATGTTGATCTGTAGGCGATCTCTTAGTTCATGTAGTCTTCTATACAGTTCTCTATGCAAAATCCTCAATCCTTTAGGAAAATATATATTTTCTTGCCAAACTCCAAAATGTAATCTCTCTGAATTAGATAATGAAAATGCATGTTTTTTCCTCTTTGGAAACAAAAATATGGCTATTCATCAACATTTGCCTTTTTCTCTTGTTCAAAATGGAAAAATGCTTGCTTTAATCTCATCCCAGCTAAATATTATATGTCACTTCCCTTAAAATCCAAAAACAAAGCAAATGGTTTTTCCTTAATTTGGTTTAACTTATTTCCATTTTGAAATATTTATCTACACAGATCTTGTCGCATCATCTTTGACATTTTCCTATTATTTGGTTAGCTTCACTGATTTTAAAGTTATTTTATTTTGTAAAGGCTTATCAAACAAAAAAAATTAACTCACACTATTTTATCCCTATTGAATTTAAAATTATTTTGACCTCTTCACCCATATTGCTCACATGTTCCAGAATAATTTTGCATAACCCAATAATATATGAATCATGGAAACACATATGATTGAGGCAAAATTTAAAATAATCTAAACAATTGTACAACCTTACCTTTAAGGAGAACTAGTAATGAGGTTTTCCATATCTTCTTTTGCATCCATCTCAGCAAAAGTATACCTATCTCGACCAAAGTATAGAAATAAATTGGTAAAATAAATATTTTTACGTTGGTAGTCTAGATCCACTTAACAAGAGTTTGATTTTACGCCTCTTCAAGAACTACTTTAACAACTAAGTACTATGCTTTCCTTAGAAGGATAACACATAAGAAGGGATAATAACCTATTTTACAATAGTCCGACAGCTGCTCAAGGCATGATTTCTTTAGTTGAAAAAAAAAACCTATTTTACAATAGTTAATATCATATACATACTTGGTATCGACCCCATGAGGAAAATATTTTTGGATCCACTAAGCCACTTTGCTCCTTTTTCTCACTATTTCCATCCAACCATTAATATCATATATATTCAAGGCCTTTTTGGGCTTCTAGTTAAGGAATAAAATCACATTGGAGTGTTAAGGAGCTATGTTTATTCGTTAATGAGAAATTCAAGACTTTGTGATTTGAGATTTCACACATACAATGTTTAGGGGTTTATGTACCTCACTACTTGTCTTATAATTTTATACTTACCCAAATATATACTCACTCCATAAAATAAGATCCCTTTCAAGCCTTACGACTATCAAGTTTTGTCACCTATGGTCTCATTAAGTTGCAGGGTTGCTAATTCAACTTATTAATGTGATAAAGATAACCAATAAGTGTAACAAGTCTTACACTCTAAAGACATCCAAACCTTAAGTCTATATTGAAGAGTTATAAAGAGTTATAAAATGAGTGCAACCATGTAAATTAAGCGGCCATCAAAATATTTATCTTTTATTTTATTTATATTGTCAAGATTAAAAAAACAATTAAATTATAAGTTTATTTTAAATTTTATTATTATTATTAGTTATAAAAATAGCTAATATATGATTAAACATATACATTAAAAAAAAATTCTTTCCTCGTGAGAATTTCACCATCCCCCCTTTATTTTTTCGGAGACCTTATTAAATAGCTACACTACCATGGGTCAATACTATGGGCTTACTAGTACCACATGCCCAAAAAACCATAATCCATGGCTTACTAGTACCACATGCTTAAAAAACCATAATCCATGCTCATATGACAATTTTTTTCTAATTAAGTAATCTAATTAAAAAGACATAAAAGGCATAACTACTTTTGAAATAAATCTCAATCTTTAATTTATGACTGAATATTATGGAATATCCCATTCAAGTTATCAATAATTATTAGGCCAGGGTAAGAATTTATCTTCTATGAAATATTTTAGGATATTTTTAATAATATTCACAAATCAAAAATTGAAATTTATCTCCAAAATAGTTATAATCGTTGATTTAAATAGATTTATTAGTGACATTGACATGATTACACTACTAAGTAATAATTCATTAATCAACTTGGTAAAATTTAAACCAAAAAATGATTTTGAATACACCTAAAAATATATAAAAAACACAGATTACTGATAATTTAATAATGTATTTACTATTTTATTTATTTATTCTATAAATTTTATTTTTAATTTTTTAAATTAGCCCTTTTTTAATTTAAAATAAGGGACAATTGCAATCACCTTTGAATAGCCAAAACATCAAACTCCCAATACATATAAACTAAACGGTGTTATTTGGTTCAAAGATTTTAGTTCTAAGTGTTCTATTATTCGGAATGATTTAATAATAATCAGAAGTATATATTATATCAGACGGTGTTAATTTGGTTTAAAGGCTATTTAATTTGGTTTAAAGATTTTAGTTTTAAGGGTTTTATTAAGTATAGATATATCATTATAATCAGAAGTAATGATATTTAATAATAATAATTGGAATTAATTATTAGAAGTAAGTAGCCATTTAGTCCGTTAGGTTTATCATAAATGTTGATTTACCAAGAGCTCAAAAAGATCAAATACATAGTTTAAAATTAAAATGGATCTAAATCCATATTTTTACATTCCATAATAAATTTCCTCTAATCAAAATATTTATATTTACATTAGGATATCTCTTCCATACTACACTGTCCATACTACACTGAAAACACCTCTAAACATAATTATTTCTATAATCTAAAACAAAATTATTTTTAAACCTAGAAAAAACAACTTAAAATTTATTTTTAAACCTTGAAAAAACACCTTGAAAGTGCACATACTTACAGCTCCACGGGTTAGTCAAAATTTAACCATCATAATTATATGAGTTTTAATCTTTCATGTGTCTACAACATCAGATTTGATCTTCCAAGATTGTGTGTACTAACAAAGCTGCCGTTTTTTTTATAGCTTATATTAACTTTAAATCCTAAATCAACATTAACAAAATATTTTCGATAACATTCCAAGATACGTTATCAAAATTTCACAGTGCAAACATAGTTTTACACTAAAATATTTTGTAATATAGAGTTGCTGTCGTTGTGATTTCCAGATAATAGTATTGCACTAAAATATTTTTCAATATAGCTTCATTGTTTTAAAACGTAGGTTTATCAATTACAGAACAGAGAGAGGACTGAACATCCATTCGGCTAGATTCTGAGTATTTTGCGTTTCATTTGAGAGTGGTTGATTTCCAATAGTTAGTCAGATCTCTGCGGAGTAATAACACTCTACAAAGTACACTGTGCCTGCTTGCGCAGTCTTGACATGGTCCCAAACTATTATTAATTAGAGTATTAATCTATAAAGAATTTTGATTCAGTGAACAATTAATGATAATTGCCGTAACAAACCCAATAACGTTATGAATCCAACATTAAAGATGAAATGTTTTCTTAATGACATCTGTTTAGAAATCTAGCTCCTGCTTTGCAGCTATCTCCCTGGTTTAGTAATAAACTATTTTGTAATTCATGATTATACATCCAATTAATTATTTGAGTTGGACACACTTTGCCATTCTATCCATAGACATTTAATTTAGATTTTCATAAGAGTTAAGTTACGGTGTAAATTCTTGTGAATATTCTCTTTTTGTTTTATAGATGTATTTGTGAATGATTGTTTTTTTGAATTCATGCAGGTTAGATATGTGAAGACAATATGCTCCTTTTAATGTGATAGAAGTATTGCAAGAAGATCCAATCAGTACAAAGTTAAATAAAAAATCTTCAGAAGATTATAATCAAGTTTGGCACCCCCATCCCCATATGGAAGAAAAGGTACGTATTGCGTTATAGGAATAGTAAAAATAACAATAAACCAGAGCTTTGGATTATCTAATACCCTCAACTCCTTATAGACTTTATTTTGTCACCTTGGCCCAAAGGAGCTCGTTGAAATAGTGTTCGATGACACTGAAGCGGTAGAGGATGAAGCAATGTTTGATAGTGGATTACGTGCTTCCGATGTAGATGCAGATGCAGCATATGCAGATGCAACACTGGTGTCAGCGCTTGATTGTGAAGAGTCCATATCAACAAAGGGGGGCGGAGTCGCTGCAGGAAGATTTAGGCTTTTGTTTCTGAGAAACATGATAACTTTAGACATGGAAGGACGCAGTCCTGCAGATGCTTGAGTGCAAAGAAGAGCAACATGAACAACTTGCACTACCTCCTCCTTGCAATTTGTTTCTAAATTGGGATCAATTACATTTAGAATTGTGCCCGACAGATAATTATTCCAAACCTGCATCATAAATGATAGATTTGAATATCATCATAACTTTTTCATTAGAAAGGAGGAATAATGTGTATTTTATGATAAGATCATTACCATTGTCAAGAGGGATGGCATGTCATTGGCGGAAATAGGGATTTGATTCTTTCTGCCGCTGATAATCTCCAAAACTAACACCCCAAAAGCATAGATGTCAACTTTTTCTGTTAGATGACCATGTACAAGATATTCGGGAGCCATGTAGCCTCTGTTAAATTAATTAAAAAAAAAAAAAAAAACCGTCAAATCCATTAACAAAAAAGCGGTTTTCATTTTCTATTAATTTGTTTTCTATTAATTTATTCTCACCTGGTTCCAACAATTGTGGTGTCAAGATGAGTTTGATCTTCAGCGAAATATCTAATTAATCCAAAATCTGCAATTTTGGGTTTGAAATGTTGGTCTAATAAAATATTGCTAGCTTTTATGTCTCTATGGATGATGCGAATATCTGATTCTTGATGAAGATAAGCTATCCCAGCAGCAACTCCCAATATAATTTCAAACCTCCACTGCCACTCCAGAAATCTGGCCTGGTTTTCATCTGTTGCAAAATTACAATCCGGTCTCAAATAACTATATTCACTGACTAAACCATAGTGTTTGACATGTAAAATTGAATGGAGCTAAAATCCGGTCTCAAATAACTATATTCACTGACTAAACAATAGTGTTTGACATGTAAAATTGAATGGAGCTAAAATCAAGTTATAGGGTTAAGAAAGATCACCAAATATGAATAGATCAAGGCTCTTGTTGGGAAGGTATTCGTAAACCAAGAGTCTATCTGTGCTATCCACACAACATCCAAGCAGTTTGACGAGATTTCTATGTTGAACATTGCTTATCAGAATCACTTCGTTGAAGTAGTCGCTCACACTCTTTTCTTTGTCTGTAAATAGTTTCTTCACAGCAACTTCGTTGCCATTTGGTAAAATTCCCTGTCAACATGTCCTCTATATTACTCAATTTACTCTTCGTATTTCATAACTCTTTGTAGGATAAAAGGAATTCGGATATCACCTTATAAACAGAACCAAAGCCTCCTTCGCCAATCTTGTTTGCTGGGTTAAAATTTTTGGTAGCAGCTCGTAGAGTACTGTATTTGTAATTTAATTTTGATTTGGATATAGCTGTTGACAGTTCAATTGATAGTTTGTCATGCCCTGCAAAATAAACATCACCTTGATGATTCAGGAAATCATGTATAAGAATTGTACATCACGTTGATGATTCAGGAAATCATGTATAAGAATTGTAGCATTGTACGTTGTTATTTACTATTTATTTAATTCTTCTATGCTGAGTTTTCTTAAAATCTGTTAAATACTTCTTTAAAAATTAAACTATCGCACTTCTGATTATATAGGTGTCAGGGGAGTTCAGGTATTATTCACAATGTCTTACTCAGATTGGATAATGTTAGATCCCCATACAATCAATATAGGACCGATCCCATAGAATCGATCCATATTCCTTACACTTCCTGGCGGGATTCTTCGATGATGCCATTCAGAATTCTGATTCGTTGGAATGGTGGACCGGGAACTAACATGAGGGCTGGAACTTTGGCTTTTTGGGGCCTTCTGTAGATTTATTTTCAGGCTTTTATGGGGACTCATAAGTACTAATCAACTGTCTGTCGTAAAACTTTGAGTTCTCCCCCATCTTTTTGATTGGATCTCCCAGATAAACATCCTCCGTGGCACATTCATATAGCACCCAAGAAGAATTGGGTTGCTGACTCGCTGTCAAGGTGGTTTCCCTCCCATAGTTACTATTCTGACATTACATATTTTTGATATGTGAAGTTTACATGCCTATGTTTTCTTATTATGTTTTCAGGTATTTTTGGATTTGGAAAATCACTATTTCTCGTGTTTGTGTTATGTGGGTAATGTTGTTCTCTCTCTAAATACTATATTTTTGATATGTGATAGTTTACCTGGCTATATTTTCTTACTATGTTTTCAGGTATTTTTGGATTGTGGGTAATGTTGTTCTCTCTAAATACTATGTACTATGGAGGATATTTCTAATTTTCCTATTACTTGGTCTGGGTAGATCTATGCCAGCTATTTGTATATTTGATACATATTGAACATATGCACTAGTATACAATATGCACTAGTATATAATATAAACCAGCCTTTTTTTCGTCTCAAAAATGTTACAGCAATTCATGTAACTTGACCTAGTGGCTTTGGGGTTCAGGTTTGTGAGAATTTATGGTTATGTAGAATAACTTATTTAAAAGCAAAAACAATTCAGATAAATAGACACCACGGCGTGAACCTGATTCCTAACCATAAAGCCTGTAAAGAGAAGCTAAACTACCCGGAAGTAATTTCTTGTGGAAGTGCTGAAGTACTTTTCTTTTCCAAATAAAAAACGCTCCTAGAAGCAGCACAATAACGAAGCCAGGAATGCTTAATCCAAGTAATAACGGTAGATTTGGGCGGTCTTTTCCTGCAGAAAATATCAATCCACTTTAGTAATGAGCAAATGATCTCCAGAAAATTGTGAAAAGCTAAATGACAATTTAATATGGCCCTGTTTCTCTTGATGGCGGTAGAGGAGAACAACTTCAACCTTGGGTTGATGGCGAAGAGACAACATCAATGTAAAACTTGTATGTCTCATAACGTATCATGCAGCTGTCAGTGAAGCCCTTTCCTGCTGAACATTCGAGGAGATACTTGTACACAGAGTTGAGGCACTGCTCACACTGATTCTTCGTAAGGTCTCCCCAACATTGAGCCAGACTATAAATCCCATTCTCATTTCCTGTACTGTAACTCACATCACTGGACACAGTTTTCTCCTCAAGTGTCCTCAAAAGACTGGAAATCGACCCATTCCTACCCGTTGCATTTGAATCTGTATTATTTACGCATGGTTCTATGACCGTTGTATTCACTTGTGAATAGAAGTTGTGAGTGGCATATCTCATAAAGCATCCTTTTAGCTGCACGCTTCCGGAACTGACACCGTGACAGGTTTCATTGAGACGATCTTGAGCCGATGAAGCGCATTCTCCACAAGTAGGGGGATTGAGGTCTCCCCTGCAGTGAACAAGACCGTATATCTTATCTCCATTCTCTCCATGCCATGAAATGTTGTAGCCTGTCTTGTTCACATTTTCAACCAATGAATTCAGAACCACCTTCAAGTTCCCTTCCAAATCACTGCCATTCATGATAGCTTTGCCACCGCAACTCACTCCCGAGCCCTCGAAATCGGTAGGGATATCCGACTGAGCTAATGCGAATGTTAGCAGTAAGAGCAGGAAGGAGATAAATAATTTGAATTTTGCAGTGAAACCAAATTGAATCATTTTCCTTCTACTTGAATGAATTCAGAACCACCTTCAAGTTCCCTTCCACTTTGCCACCACAACTCACTCCCGATCCCTCGAAATGATAGGGATATCCGGCTGAGCTAATGCTAATGTTAGCAGTAAGAGCAGGAAGGAGAGAAATAATTTGAATTTTGCAGTGAAACTAAATTGAATCATTTTCCTTCTCCCACCATCGGACGTGGGAAGGGGTCATTCTGTAACCAAAATCAATCTACCATTTTTCTGAAGAACATCCTGAAGAACATCCTGGTTTGTAAGGTCAGAGAGGGTTGGAGTGGCGTGTAAAAGACGTGTTGCTTGACTTCACCTTATCTTGGTTTGTAACTGGAATCAATCTTGAAGACTCTGGACCGCCATCTTTTCGAAGAACATCCTAGTTTGTAAGGTCAAAGTGTGGGTTGTAAATTTCTGATTTTTTAGACGGGGTCCTAGTTTGTAAGGTCAAGTGTGGGTTGTAAATTTCTGATTTTTTAGACGTGTGGGTTGTAAATTTCTCAAGAAGAAATCAAAGTATATTTGATTTTTTTTTTTCAATAGAAGAAATTGTTCTTATTCATATATTGTCGTCTTGCCCATGCATATATTGTCCTCTCAAGATTGAACCACAAAAAGATAGGTAGAAACAAATTTCTCCACCTAATCATTAGATTACAACTATAAAGTATATTTAAATTATCAAATTTCCAATTTTGATTATTTTTTTCTAAATTAATTTTATTTAAAATTTAAATAAAAATGTTAAAAATTCTAGTCAAAACTAACTTTTTTATACAAGATGTTACATACAAACAAATGAACTCCACAATTTTAATTGGTATTTTATTAAGCGAAATCTTCAAATACATATACAATCAGAGTAGTTACCAATCAGAGTAGTTACCAGATCATAACTAACTGACTGGTAGTTTTGCTAACCATTGTAAATAAAGAACTAATTCTAAACTAATATTGTACAATATCCCGTAGGATTAATTAACATTTCCCCCTTAATCCGAAGGGACATCTGACATGTCGAGTAACATTCTGAATTTTTAAATCTTTTACCGTCCTATTGCTTTAGTGAATATATCTGCTATCTATTTTGAAGTAGGACAATGTGTCAGATGAATAACTTTGGCCTCTACATAATGTTGAATCAAGTGATACTTCGTGTTAATGTGCTTGCTTCGATCATGAAAATTTGGATTCTTGGCCAACTGTATCACAGAAGAATTATCGACAAATAAAGGAGTTGAATCTTTCCGCTTCTCCTCCAAGTCTTCAAGTATTTTGCGAAGCCAAATCATTTCTTTGGTGGGTTGAACTACTGCAACATAGTCGACTTCGGTGGTAGAATCAACAGGTATAGATTGTTTGCGTGATCTCCAACTAATGGTTGCTGATCCTAGATTCATCAAATAACTAGAAGTAGAGACCACATTCTCCTTATCGCCATCAAAGTTAGAATTTGAATATCCAGTGAGATGAAAATATGCAACTTTGGAGTATTTGATGCCAAAAGGCTAAGTGCCATTCAAGTATTTCAACACTCTTCTTGTTGCATTCCAATGACCTACACAGGGTTGATGCGTGAACTTGGAAAGTATCCCTAAAACAAAAGTAATGTAAGGTCTAGTAGTGGTTAAAAAAATTAAATTTCCAACAAGTTGCCTATACTTTGTTGGATCATCAAATGGACTTCCTTTAGTGGAAGTAAGTTTCAAATTCTGCTCCATAGGAGTAGAAACATGATTACAATCTTGCATTCCGAATTTGTTTCATAGCTGTCCAACATACTTTTTCTGAGAAATGAGAATGTGTTTGGCCTATTGAGCAACTTCAATTCCCAAATCATAATGCAACAAACCTAAATCTGTCATGTCAAAGTCTTTCTGCAACTCCCTTTTAACAGACGCTATATAACTATCATTGTTCCCTTTAATCATCAAATCATCAACATAGACAACTAGATATACAACAAAATTTCCATTTTTTTTGACAAATAAAGTTGCGTCATCTAGGTCAATTTTTTTGTAATTCAGCTTAAGGAGGTGCTCATTAAAATTTTCATACCAAGAATGGAATGCTTGTTTCAATCCATATAATGCTTTGACCAATTTTCATACCTTATTTTCTTTTCCTTTGACAACAAAACCCTCAGGCTAAAACATGTAGACATCTTCTTTCAAATCTCCATTCAAAGACGTTGTTTTCACATCCATATGATGTATCTTCCATCCTTTTTGTGCTGCAAGAGAAAACATAGTTTTGATTGTGCCCCATTTCGCTGTAGGAGCAAAAGTCTTTGTATAATCAACACCTTTCTTCTGTGCATAGCCTTTAGCTACAAGTTTGGCCTTGTATTTGTCAAGTGAACCATCTCCTTTATACTTGACTTTATAGACCCACTTACAACCAATAGGTTTGATGCCAGTAAGATGATCCACCAACCTCCATGTGACATTTTTAATGAGGGCATCATATTCTTTCTTCATTGCATCCTTCCATTCATCAAAATTAGTAGCTTCTTCAAAACAACTAGGTTCACTAATTGTGTAATAATTATAATCATGAGAAACATTACTTGTAGAAGAACCAACTGTCTCATAATCATCATATTTGCTTGGAAATTTGCGAATAAGAGTGGATCTTCTCAAATATTGTTTAGGTGGTTGTGAAGGCTGCTCATCCTGAAATGCAGGTTCTTCAAGAACACTTACTGATTCTACAGAAACAATATTATCTTCCGAATGTTCGTCAACAGAAACGTCTTCATGAATTAAAGATGGAAAACTCACAGACTGATCCAGAATGGTAACTCCCCCTTCAATATGTGGAACTGTATTTTCAGATTCAAAATAAAATTTATTTGATGCAAATTTTTCTAAATGAGCAAGTTGTTTATCAATGGGAGAGAAATCTTTGGTAGATTATGAAGAAATGACATCTCTGGAAAGAATAATTTTTATGTTTTCTTCATCATATAATCTATATGCTTTTGAAGTGCTAGAATATCCAAAAAAAATACATTTTCGACTTCTGGCATTTAATTTGTTTCTTTGATGCATAGGAATAACTGCATAACAAGTAGATCCAAAAACTTTAAAACGCTGAACTGCTGGTAATTTGTTGTACCAAAATTCATATGGTGATTTTTTGTTGAGGATAGAAGAAGGACATATATTTTTAATATATGATGCATAGAGTACCGCTTCTCCCCAAAACATTAATTTGACCTTTTTTTGAAAAACATCATTAATCTAACCATGTTAAGCAAAGTCCTATTCGTCCTTTCTACAACACCGTTTTGCTGTGGATTATATGGAATAGTAGTTTGGTGTTTGATGCCACTATCTGTTAAATATTGTTCAAAATATTTTGAAGTATATTCATCTCCAATATCAGTCCTTAAGATACCAATATTCTATTGATTTTCATTTGTAACCATAGCATGAAATGTTTTGAACATATCAAAAACTTGTGACTTTTCCTTCAAAAGATAACCCCAACACATTCTCGAATAGTCATAAATAAAGGTGAGTATATATTTATTTCCATTTGCAGTTGGTACATGCATAGGTCCCCACAAATTAGAATGTATAAGATCTAATTTTCTAGAAGAACTAGAAATAAAATTATGAAATAGTTGTTTACTATGTTTCCCCAAGATGCAAGCATCACATGGTGTGAGCTTTCTTGGAATAGTGAGAAGACCTTTAATGCCCAATTGTTTTATAATTCTAATACTTTCATAGTTGATATGACCAAATCTAACATGCTATAATAAACTTGAAGATAAAAAAATTATCTTGTTGCACTAACAGAGCTGAATTTGTAGCAGTATGTAATAGATGAATTACTATTCCATTTCAACAGTGTACCTTCTTCAACACCAGTCATAATTACTGAATTATCACTTTCTCTACGAATTTCAATTATGTCATCAAAAATTGAATGCCTTTGATGTTTGATATGAATGAGAGACATTAAGTTCCTATGAAATTGAGGAATATAAAGAACATCTTTCAATATATAATCTACTAAATGTGGAATTTTTAATTTAATTGATCCAATTCCTGATGGTTTAACTTCGGTCATATCAGCAAATTAAACAACACCATCAACATTATCACTTAAACTTTCAAAAAGATATTTTCAGAATGTCATATGACAAGTAGCACCTGAATCTAAAATCCAACTGTCTGCCCTTTAAGAAAATGCAGTATTAAAAACATTATCAATATTGAAATTGTAGTGAGCAACTATATAATGTGTAGATTCATTTTCTTTATTTTTGTGAGAAGATGATTTCTCTGTCTTGTCATTATTAATTTTCTCCCAAGGAACCTTGCAATTAACTGAACTATGACCAATTTTGCCACACCTATAACATCTGATATTTGATTTAGATTGAAATTTTTCCTGTCTGGTTATTGTGATGTTATCACCTTGATTGTTGTTATTGTTACCCCCCCTGCCTCTAAAATTCGTTCTACCTCGGCCTCTGGGATTCTTGCCACCTTTGGTAGACTCATTTTGTAATTTATATTATTTTTGTGAATGGCACAAGTTTTTTGTATTAACAACAAAAACATACTCTTTTTTCCCAAAATCATTTTCTCTTTCTGCAATTTATTCACTAATTTATCAAAAGTAATTTCCTTTAATTGTCCACTTGCCTGAAGAGATTCCAAGTGGTGAAAGTATGCAAGGTGTAGGGCTTTGATGAAGGCAATTAATTGTAAATCTACTTTAACACCTGTGGCTTCTATATCATGGAAAATAACTTTTATTTGAGAAGCCAGTTTCATTGGATCATTGTCCTTCATTTCCAAATTAAATAACTTCAAAAACAACTGAATAATCTCCAATTATGAATGTGAATCATAGACTTCCCTTAAAATTTGTAATGCTGCATATGTTGTCTTACAAGAATGAATGTATCTGCTTACCTCTTTATAAACTGATGTTGTAATCATAGCATAGGATTTATTGTTATTGGCTTCCCAGATGGCACATTGTTTGTCAACATTTGGAGGTTCTGGTGTGATTTCTTTATCTTCCGCGAATTTCTTTCCTTGGAAAATATTGCCACAAATCATTAAAAATCAATGCACTCTTGAGTTTTTTTATCCATTTTGGGTAATTTTATTTCCCAGAAAGTACAAATCTAACCAAAGAAATTATGGATGTCATCTTAAATAAAATAAAAAATTTAATGATCTGGAAAATATATCACTATCCGAAAAAAAAAAAAAAACTTAAAAAAACTGGTAAGCGATAGACCTTCAAAATAGGATAAATTTGCAACACCTTGGCAAAAATTTAACTTCATTAAATAGTGATGTACCAGACGAATCAACACCTTGCCAAAACGATTGGAAACCAGATCCACAAAAGACCTCAAATCAATAGAAGAGCGGGAAATTTCAGCGACAAAGGAGAATGTAATGAAAACTCCTTTTTCGTAGATGGAACTTCCTCTTTACCAATCAATAGCTTCCATTAATATGAATGTTATCCACTCTTGCTTTAACAAATAAGAGCTCACTCCGAATATTTGGATCCGGTGAAGTCAACTTTAGAGCATTTGATGAATTAGAAATATGTTAAACGACAGATGACAAACGTAAAAAATATTATACAACAAATGTCAAACATTTTTTTTTTTTGATAAATGACAGATATGTGGGGATGACACACAACATATGATAATCCAATCAATGGTAATGCGGTGACACAAATGTGTTGATGATTAACGAGGTTGGTGATTCCGTAATCGGTTGTAACAAAGTAGTTAATGCGTAAATCGACGACCCTCATTCATTGTGGGGGCACGCAGGTGGGTTTTAAAAACCACCTGAAATGGTTATGTAAATCCCCGACATATGGTCATGGTACTATGCACCAATTCCGCCAACCACACCAACTTTGCGTCCACCTCACACGTACACAACAAAAACTCATCCGGTCACACATTCAATGGAGTTCAAACCAATAATGATCATTATTCCGATGCTTCACCTTGCAACTCTGATACCACTGTTACAGAAAAACAAAATGAACTCCACAATTTTAATTGGTATTTTATTAAGCGAAATATTCAAATACTTATACAATCAGAGATAGTTACCAAATCATAACTAACTCATTGATAGTTTTTCAAACCGTTGTAAACAAATAACTAATTTTGAATTAATATTGTACAATATCCCGTAGGATTAGTTAACATTCCCCCCTTAATCTGAAGGGACATCCGGTATGCCGAGTAACATTATGAATTTTCAAATATTAGTTTAGAATTAGTTCTTTGTTTACAATGGTTAGCAACTACCAGCCAGTTAGTTATGATTTGGTAACTATCTCTGATTGTATAAGTATTTGAAGATTTCGCTTAATAAAATACCAATTAAAATTGTGGAGTTCATTTTGTTTATCTGTAACACAAGAGAGTCTAAGTTTCTTATATTCAAGTAGAGTTCACATTTTGCATCACAATGAAGTCTAGGTCTTTTAAAATAACATGTTTAATTAATAAATTTATTAATAAGACGTGTGCTTGACTTCACTTTACAATGTAGTTTAATAAAATTAACTTACTTCTGGATAAGTTTCAACATAGATTAGACAAATGGTCGCAGAGGTGGCTCTCCTTGGGCAACAAATATACTATGATCTAATCGGTCCTACAATAGATCCCAATATATTGGTCCCATTTATTTTCCCTCCCCATTACTATTTTGAAGAAAATTCGATCCATTATTACACAATTCCTTTGGTCCTACAATAGATCTTGGTATATTGGTCCCATTTAGTGGCCCTCCCCATTATTATTTTGAAGAAAATTTGTTCCATTATTACATAATTCCTTTGCTTGAGTAACAAAGTGCAATTTAAATACCATTTGGTTGCATGGGAAAAGATAGTCAAACCAAAGGAACTTGGAGGTTGGGGTTTTCTAGATTCAAATATTTTTGGATGGGCACTATTGATAAAATCACTTTGGAGGGAAATATTTGGTCATGGGATTTAGCAGGATATAATCAAACATAAGTACTTGAATGAGCGAGACTTCATTGAATGGTTCAAAAAATGTGACATAGGCATTTCAAAGGGCTCCTACATATGGTAGAGTTTAAAAAAAATAAAAGGATGGTTTCTCAACCTTATGAGATGGTCCTTTAGATCCAGGGCCAATATTTTTATTGGCATCGACTACATAATTGGGACTGGGCCATCCATTACTCTTCCTGACGGTTTTATTTATGTTATTTTCTCTAGGGGTTTTATTTTTCTTTCTCAGATTATCAAGCACTGGAATGGTCGATATCCTGTTTGGAGGGATGCCAATGACTTGGTGTTGATCGAACCTCAGGGGGATTGTTGGAAAGAATACTTGATGGGACTTTGACAGGTGGGATTATACAAATATGAGAGGGGGAATGTCCTTGCTTGGTTCGAAATACAACGCGACTCAATAGTGGTGGCTGAGATATGCAAGTATATTATTAGTTTCTATATTAATTTTCCTTACATCTGTTTGTACAAGATTGTCAAGAAAGAAACTATTCCTATAAAGATCATCCTCTTCACATGGCTGGATTGGAGCAATAAGATCATGGTGTGGGGTAACCTATCCAAAAGGGGCCACTATGGCCTAGGCAAATGTCCTTAGTGCTCTAGCATAGGTGAATCTGTACTACACCTCTTCTTACAATGTCCACTTTCTCTACATATTTGGAAACAAGGCCTCCTATCTTTAAAGTTCCGTATAGGGGTGTCATCTCCATGGAACAATGTATCTGCTGGTGGATTTCATGTAGTGGATACAAGAAAACCATTCCTTTTTATGTTATGTGGGAACTGTGTAAATCTAAGAACAATTGGATCTTCAATAACAACCCCATCAATATTAACCACATATGCGCCAAAATCTTGGCATGGTTGGATCTTTTGATTGGTATAGTGCAAACAATACATGTATCTAGGTCACGAATGGGTCATTCCACTATCCTCTTTTCGACTGGTATGTTTGATGGGGCTGCACAGGCGGGTAAATGTGGATGCAAAACTTGGATCAGATTCTCTCCACACTCCTACAAACTACACTGGTAGGGAGGTATTGGTACTAATACCAGGGCCGAAGTGTTGGCTTTTTGGGGGCTATTATGGTTTTCCAGAGTAAAACATATGCATCACATCCACATCTATGGTGACTCCAAGGCGCTCATCAATGGAATGCTGGGAAGAACTAATTTTGGCCCAACGCATCTCAAAAGTTGGATGGAACGTATTATGTTGTTGAAACAAGAATTCAGTCTATCACCTCTCAACATATTTTTCGGCAGGATAATTGGGAGGTAGGCAACCACTCTAAACTCGGACTACAAGCCCCAACTGGTTATATCTACTTTTGTTTTACAGAAGATGGCGTGGTGCAGGAAGAAGACAATATGATATTCAATTAAAGTTTGAGTGAATTTTGTTTGGTCGTGCTTGTTTTCTATTGGGACTTTCATGAAACATAGTATGCTATATTGTTTATGTTGGGAATATTTTGTTCTCGAGGAGGAATATATCTTTACATTTTTCTATTGCTTATACTCTCATGAAGCTTTTTACTATTGATCCTTTCTAATCTAGACGTGGGCTACATACTAATCTTATAACATATGTACTGATTTTTTACATTTATAAAAAATTGGTGTTTTTTTCTTCTTAAATAAAATAAAATTAACTTACAGTGCACTTTAGTAAAATTAACGAAGTATACTTAGATTATTATTCTAAAATTTTATAAGTTCTAATTTTGATGGTAAAATTTTGTCTTTTCTAAATTAATTTTATTAAAATTTTAAATAAAGGAAAAAAATAAAAATAAAATGAGTCAAAACTAAGTTTTTAATACACGAGAGTCTAGGTTTTCTATATTCAGGTGGACTTTACATTTTGCATTACAATAAAGTATAGGTATTATGTCCACTATGTCTTGGATAGATAATGATCTACTGCTCTCTTAAAGTGCTTCTTGATGTGAATTCATGTTAAATTCCCTCTCTAGACATGATAAAAATATAATCCCACAAAATTAAAAACAAAGTATAAATATTATAAATAATATGTTTAATTAATAAATGCATTAATAAAACATATAGCTTGACTTCAAGTTAGAGTGTAATTTTTGATAAATATATTGTCCTGATAAAAATAATATATTAGATATGATAAAAATATAATCTCACACAATAAAAAAATATAAATATTATAAATAACATATTTAATTAGCAAATGTATTATAAAATGTGTAGCTTGACTTTATGTTAGAGTGTAATTTTTGATAAATGTATTAGGCATAAAAGTTAATTAAAATTTTCAAGATATACTTAGATTATCATTCTATTAATTTAAAATTTTAAACATTCCAATCTTAATGGTAAAGTTTTTTCCTTTCTAAATTAAATTTATTAAATTAAATTTATTAAAAATTTAATTAAAGGAAAAATATCCATCAAAACTAACTTTCTTCTACACCAAAGTCTAGGTCTCTTCTATTCAAGTCGAGTTCACATTTTGCATCACAATAAAGCAAAGGTATTCTAAAATAATATGTTTAATTGATAGATGTATTAATAAGACGTGTGGATTGACTTCATTTTAGAGTGCAGTTTCTGGTAGATGTATTTGGGATTATGTTTAGTAAAATAAAGTATATTATTTTGACTTTTTTAAATAGAGAAAAAATAAAAATTTCACTTAATTATTTTTTTTTATACATTAAATTATAGGTTTTTTATATTCAAAGTTTAGTTTATATTTTGTATCGTAAATAAAGTATAAATTTGTTTAGAGTGAAAATAAATTTGATTTTTCTAGGCGCTGGATAAATATGAAGTTAAATGGATTTAGACTAGTTTAATTTCTCCTTTTAAATAAGCTATATACTACACGAATACCATGGGTTCTCAATACTATGGGTCAATACCATGGACCATTTTTATTTTGATTTTATAGTGTTATTTTGATTTTGATTTTGATTTTTTTTTTTTTTTTTTTTTCTGATCAAATTCACATGTTTATATTACATTACATCAAATTTTTTTATTTAATTTTTACTCCTATATAATTTGACTTAGTCAAAATGTTAAACATTACATCACAACATATCTACCATACTAAGTAGGTGTAATACATAGACTTTATTCCACATAAATACTATGGGTCAATACAATGAGCCATTTTTATTTTTATTTTTATTTTTATTTTATACAATTTATTTTGATTTTATTTGACGATTTGTTACATTCATTACATAATCTTTTTAATTAATTTAATTTAATTTAATTTTTTAATTTTAGTAATTTAGTTTAGTCAAATATAAACATTTACACTACAGTTCTCTCAAATTAAAAAAACTTTTTTAACATAATAAATATTAATAATTTAAAATACAATTTCTTATAAATATATTTGACATAGCATTTAATAAATTTTCAAAATATACTTAAATGGTAATTCTAAAAATGTATAAGTTCCAATTTTGATAATAAAATTTTGTCCCCTTCTAAATTAATTTGATTAAAAATATAAATAAAAACAAAAATTAAGAATGGCAGTGAAAACTAACTTTCTTATACCCGAGAGCAGGGATGGAATTTGACGGGCATTTTGCCCGTCATAAGGCTTTTTGCACGTATTTGATGGCTGGAATTTGTCATTCCCCGTTTTGAGTAACGTGACTGGAAGAGTTAAAGACGGATTTTTGACGTTTGGAACTTTTTCCAAAACGTTTTTACGCACCAAACGTTCTTATACATAGTTAATTAAAGTTTTAGAATTTTTTAACTACTAATAGCATATGTGAATATTTTATATGTAAAAAAATTAAATTATAAAGTTATTATTTTTTGATTGATTAAGAAGGTTGTTGAGAATTTAAGTTGTTTGAAAAAAATAATAGAATTTTAAGAAATTATATATAAATTTGCATGGATACATATGTTCCACGTCATTGATTAAGAAGGTTGTTGAGAATTTAAGTTGTTTGAAAAAAATAATAAAACTTTAAAAAATTATATATAAATTTGCATTGATACATATGTTCCACGTCAGGAGCGTGTCGCAGGATTGAATTAATTGATGTTCTAGGTACCCACATTATCGTTGGCCGGAATTAAAGCGCCATCGACCATATTACCGATGTTTTGTGGTGCTAGCTCGTTGGATATGGAAAGATGGAATAGCTGCGTCACACTTGCAAGTTGTAAATACGACCCAAACGCTAACAACTGCATTTTCTTCTTCTTGACATAATGTATAGGAAAATTAATATTTTTTGAAATCCCAGTCTTAACCATGAATAAAGCAGCTTAGGTTACGTTAAGCCTGACATGCGTTTTATTTGGGTCAACCTAACGGTAATTCGACCTCTTTTGAACTGTAATAAAAACAGACAGATTATCTTCTTCCCATTGGATGCACGGTAAAAGGCTGACCCTAATATTTCAAAAAAATGCAATTATTAAAAACCAACGGGGTTGCCTTTACCAATCTTGTTGCCAACTCGCACTTGTTTTGTATCGCGGGACCGCCTCCAGTGTTTCCTTGCGGTAAGAACATCGATTCTGTTGTCTGGAATCACCTCTTAAATTCTTATTAATATGCTGGTCAATCGATTTTTGGAAATCTCAAGGGGTGAATGCTCCTTTGCTGTAACTTTTAATTGAGTTAATTGTAATCCAAATGAGTTTATAACCGAAATACATGGTCCTTAAAATTTAAACCTGTGAGGGGATGCCAAATACTATCTTGATTTGAAAATAACCAGTTTTCCATCCACATATTTTGTTATACAACAAAATATTTTGTTATGTTTCAACAATTTTTATTGAAACCTCTACAATTGAGTTTTTTCAAATTTTGGTTTTACCTTGGACTGATTATATACTTTAAATGAACAAATTTCAAATGTTCAACACTTTTTATTGAAACCTCCACAATTGAGTTTTTTCAAATTTCGGTTTTTTCCTTACGATAAATATATGAAAATTTTCAACATAATTATTTATTGAATGGTAATTTTTTAATCAAAACTTTATTAGTGAAAGATTAATTTATTATGAGAACATCACTCTTGAAGGGCAAAATTTTTAATATAACGTTTCTTGACGGGAAGCATAAGGACCCAAAACGTAAAAAAAAAATTGTATGACGGGTAAAGAGAAATCCAAATTCCTAACCTGCCCGAGAGTCTAGGTTTCTTATTTTCCAGTCAAGTTCACGTTTTGCATCGCAATAAAGTATATGTATTCTAAAATAATACATTTAATTAATAAATGTATTAATAAGATGTGTGGTTTGACTTTACTTTACAATGCAATGCAATTTGTTATAGATGCATTTGACCTGACATTTAGTAAATTTTTTAAAGTATTTTTTTTTGTTTTTATAAAGGTGGAAAAATTTATCAAATTTAGAAAGTCAAACCAACGGTGAGGATAGTCATCTTTCGCTGCTATCCACAATTGTTAGTAGACACATCACTGTTATTAAGGAAAACCACGCCACCTCGAATAACCCCTCAGGTGGTCCCTAAGGGCGCAGGCTCTCACTCCTGCCAGATGTCTCTGGGTCTTGGGCCATTACCCTATTTCCTTACGTGCGAGAAAAACGAACTCTTAACCAAACAAAAACAGTTTTAATTTTTAAAATATATTTAAATTATTATTCTATCTATTATTTTTTAATTAATTTTATTAAAATTTTAATAAAAGATTAAAAATAAAATTCTGGTCAAAATTAACTTCTTTATACACGAGTTTAGGCCGCCATCAACGCAAGGATTACTCATTAGGTAACACATTGAATGTTAATTAGTTTGCTATTTGACTAAAAACCAAATAGCACTTTCTAAGGTATATGTATATATATTTGACATAACATTAGATGTATTTGAAATAATGTTTAGTAAAATTTTTAAAGTATATTTAGATGATGATGATGATGATGATGATGATGATGGTGGTGGTGGTTAACGTCGAGTGAGACCAAATTGGTCTATCGGACCTACAATTTTCTTAATTTTTACTTGTCTGGCTCCTCGTCTTTCTTGGCGAGATTGGTGTTGTAGCTTTCTTTCTTTTTTCTACGGTCTTCCAACTTCCTTTGTCTTGCATCTCCTTCATCTCTTCTGGTTCTTGGGACATTGGTGTCTTAGCTTCGCGATCTATAGTCGGAGAAGTTTGGTTTAGGAGATCTGCTTTGCCTGTTAAATTGAAGATTATTTCTGCTGTATTCAGAATCCTCATAACTGTTTGATTTGTTGGGGGCAAGCTTTCTTCTTGATGCTTTGGGAGTTCGTTTCCTTCTTCCTTTGATGTCTTGTGGACTCAGAGTTTTCTCTAGAATTAATCAGTATATATTATTTTAAATTAATTTTATAAAATTTAATAAAGGATTTTTTTTTTAAAGTCAAAATTAATTTTTTATACCTTTTAGGTTTTCTTGTATCCTGTCGCCATCAACGGAAGGAGGATTGCAAGGAGGAATACTCATTAATAACACAGTGATTGCTAATTAGATAACAAGAAACTAAACTCTGGGTATACAAAAACTTAATTTTCACTAGCATCTTTATTTTTTCTTTATTTTAAATTAAAAAATTAAAATTATTTTTTTTTCTTGAATTTTATTGGTTATGATCTTATTTTACAATGATATCTTTTTCTGTATCAGTACTGTCATACCAGAGCTAAGTTTGTAGGCTAAGAATTTATTACAAATTTGATAAGGCAACTGCCATTATTGCTATAGTCCAACACTAGTGTTTTTGTTGGCATTCTAGGATTATCCAAGATGTAATTATCAGAATGTACAGGCATTCATAATGATTTCTTTCCCTACCCAAACTTCAACCAAGCGACACAATTCACTAGTACAGGGGGACACACCCCATGCTAGAGGAAGGCGACCATGTTCACTATTTCATATTGTTGCAGATCATCAAAAATATACTTCAAACTCAATTTAATCTTTAGTCTTTCAAGGTTGCTCAGATTCAAACTCCACCCGCACTCATTATATATCAGTAGTTACAATGTCATGCTTATTTGTGGATCAAATTTGGATAATAATGATCAATATACATATTATTGGATCATAGTTGGATAATAATGATCAATCTACACATTACTCAACCCCAAGATGTTGAAAATTATGACAATCACACAAAATGGACATAATCTAAAAAAAAAAAATTTAGCACAAAATTTCATACCTTTTACACCTGACTTCCATTTCTTGATAACGCTCTAACAAATTTTTAGAGTTTTTGTCCACTTGTGCATTTCAAGAACATGATGTCAGTCTCTTTCATATTTATTAAAAAATATGATGATTGTTTGAAGTAGATGGATCCAATGTGAAATATTGTGAAATGAGGTCCACGAGGAGCTGAGGGTTGTACCCTATAGTGAGGGGGTAGGAGCCTCCTTTCAGGAGAAGCTAGTAAACTTGATTAGGGGGTTGTAGCTCCCTTCCAGTGGGTGTTGAAGAACAAGTGGTGGTAGGATCTTGTTGCAGGTAGCAACCTACGTGCTGACAAGATTTTTCACGAGTACAAGACCATGATGCAACAAAAGATTTTTCATTATAATAAAAGAAGAAGATAGAACGACAGCAACGGTGGTTTTCTCCCACATTGGGTTTCCCCCTAAAATCTTGGTGTCCATATGTGTTTGATGTGTCTATGTGATTTATGGTTTATATGTTTTATTCTTGATGTTGCTCATGATTTATTGGATAAGCTATATATAACAGCGTGATCTGTTGAATGAAATAATGGTTTAAAGATAATTGTGAATTGAAAGATTAAGTTAAGTAAAATATACTTTGGGACTGAAATTTTGATTCTCCCCCCCCTCCCCCTTTAGTATTTCTAACAGTTGGAATTAGAGGAGCTCTCTCTAGTAGAAGCCTAATCACTTTAGAGTTGATCAGGTATAATGGGAAGGAAGCATAAGAAGAAGGAAACACAAAGGAATAGGTCAAGCCAGGAAATCAATGAAAATGATGTATCTGATGTCGTGACAATATTTGCATTCATATATCAAGGACAATTAGTAGTAGAACAAGGAAATAAAAAAATAATGGAAAATAAAGGCATGCTCATGCATAATGATGCTAACTATCAGGAATGGAAAGAAAATATGAAGTCTAAGTTAATGGACATTGGATATCATGTTTGGAATTTACTATGTAATAGTTGAACTAAAACCCCCCAGTAGGTGAAGGATTGCAAAAGAATAGGTAGGAAATAAATGTAATATTTTCTAATGTACCTAATTCAGTCTTCGACTCAAGTTATGCATTATGAAATCGAAAAGGAAGTATCGGATAATATGCAGGTCATCCAGAAAGGAGAAGGAAATCATGTAAAGGAAGATTTCTCATCAAGCAAACTGACAGGTAATCTTGTTTTTTACAAAAATTATGGTGTGTCAAAAGATGAGAGTGAAAATAGGAAAAATCGCTTAAGGATACTTGCACTTCGAATTTTAATGAGGATACTGGTTGCTTGCTGAAGGATCTGCACAACCCTAGCTAACAAACGCAACAAGAAGCACACAACAGCTCGCAACTACTCCTCAGCGGCCTCCTACTGTTGGGAACTGAGCACCATCGATGCATTAGAGGACAGAGAGCCTCTCTCAGATCAACAACAAGAAAATGAAGGAACAACAAAAGCTTTTGCCTCCCTCATCTCTGTAATGGGCCCGACAAAGAACAGACCATCAGTTAATAATTTTGTTAAAATATTGGAAGATATTCTTGAAATCTCACTCCCTCTGGCCCTTCCTCGTAGAGTGGCACTTTCTTCGGCGGAGCGAGGATTAGTGGGGCAGTTCACTGGGTTATGGCCATTGCCCAAAACTGTGCAAAATGGGTAGAAAGGAACTGGACTGCGTCAATAGATGGGAAAATCTCAATTAGGTTTTGTGGAAGAGGTTACTACACCTTTCACTTTGAAACCAAGGAGGATCGAGATCTGATATTTAGGAATGGACCTTATTTTATGGATACAAGGGGTTTGTATCTAAACAGATGGACACCAGATTTCAATCTAGAAATGGATGTACCCAATGTCGTCCTTATTTGGGTCAGACTGCCACACCTTCCCCTTCACTGTTGGGAGGATGATTCAGTCAAAGTCATAGGAAATGCAATTGGGAAATATATAGATAGGTGCGAGCCAAAGGAAAATATACACGCACGAGCTAGAATCTGTGTAGAAGTGGATCTTGGGAAAGGGCTACCAGAAGCCATCAAAATCAAAGTGGACCAGTAGATGCACATACAACAGCTGGATTATGAACAAATCCCCTTCAAATGCAAGCTATGTCACGAATACGACCATTTTGCAAATAGATGTACAAAAAAAAAGAAAATGAAAATGAAAAGAGTGAAGACTCGGAAAACAAATGGGAACAGGTTAAAAGAAAGAAGATGGTCCTCAAAAAACCAAATCTATCTTCCTCGCAACCCTCCACATCCTCTGATCTCCATCCTCCATCACCAAAAGAAGATAATAATCCTCTTACTAGCCTTAATCCTTTTGAGCCTCTGGATACTTCAGCCCCCCCATCCCCTGGACTAAGATCCAGATCCAGATCCAGATCCCCACAACATACCCCCAACCCCTCTTCAACCCCTCTGGTATCAAACACTCACACCCCTCCCCCCAGTAGACATAATCCTAACCAGAAAGTAGTCAAAGGAAGCACCCCCAAATGTATAATATAAAAAAAAAGCAGGAAGAAAGACAAACAAAGAACTCAGGGATGAAGCAGCAGCAAAGGAAATGGCATTAGGAATGCAACAACCTATGGTCACCTTCTTAGGAAGGAGTATAGGAAAAAACGAAAAAAGTCAGCAAAGAGGGAAATGAGCCATGCACCACCCAACAAGCAAATAATGATAGTGGTCTCCCAGAATTGCAGAGGAATGGGATCACCCGTTAAAGAAAATGCCACAAGAAAACCCAGACATCCTTATGATTCAGGAGACAAAAACAAACAGCCAAGAAACTGAAAATATAAAAAAAAATTAAGAAATTATGAAGGGTAAGCAATACAGGCAACAAGAGCGTCATGAGGTATTTGCACAATATGGAAAAAAAGGAACCTGAGAATTAATAAAATACAAAAAAGATCAGCACTGGATCCAAACGGTTCTAATGAAAATCAGTACAAAAGAGAAATACAATGTCATAAATATATACGCCCAAAATGACTACAAGGAAAAAGAGCAATGTTGGGCCACCATCAAAGAAGCACTAAAAGAAATGCAAGATGGGAAAATAATACTAGGAGGAGATTTAAATTTGGTATGAAGCATAGAAGAAAAGTTTGAAGGAACATATCACACAGATCCATCCAGGGATATTCTAGAAGAAATAATGGAACAACACACTTTAATAGACATCCCGCCAAGCAACGAGAAATACACTTGGAGCAATAAAAGAGTGGGCAAAAGCAACATAAAAGAAAGGCTGGATAGAATTCTGATACAAGAAAACATGGCAGCAGTGCACAGCGCCATAAAATAAAAAATTTTACACACCACAACATCTGATCATAAACCGGTGACAATAGTCATGTGAAAAATGGAAAACCAGGGACCACTCCCATTTAGATACAACTCAATTTGGGACAGCAACATAGAAATCAATGAATTAGTCAAGGAAGCATGGGACCGAAGACTCAAGAGTAACAGGATCACCAAGTATATTTGGGAAACAAAATTAAAAACTGCAAGAACCAAATTAAAGGAATGGACAAGAGAAAATGAAAAAAGAAAAAGAAAAGAAAAGAAAAAAGATTTACAGTATAAAGTGGACATCATGCAAATCGAAAAAGAAAGCAAAGAAGAAAGCAAGCAAGATTATCTAAGAGAGAAGGAAATCTTTTGGGAAATATATAGGGGAAATAGAAAAGAAGAAGAAGAGGCAAGATTGAAATCTAGAAGTTTGTGGCTTAAGGCAGGGGACAAAAACACATCATTTTTCCACAACACAATGAAGATAAGAAGAACAAGAAACCAAATAGAAAAAATACAAGTAGAAAGCCAAGAGGTCAAAGGTGCGGAGGAACTAAAAAAAGCAGCCTATCAACACTTTAAAAACTTGCTTTCAGTTAATGAAGAAATGGTTGAAAGTGAATATTTCTTATAGCACACAATTTTTTTTTTAAAAAAGATCAAAATGTAGCAATGTGCAAGGATCCCACAGAAGAAGAGGTAGTGGCAGCCATATGGAGCCTGCATCTGGACAAAGCCCCAGGGCCAGATGGTTTCACAATAGCTTTCTACAGATTTCATTGGTATACCATCAGAAATGATTTCTTAAGAATGGTGCAGAATGTCTTAAAAAAAAAAATAGGAGGCAACACAAAATCCTCCTATCTTGCTCTAATCCCAAAGGAAGCAAATCCCTCAACTTTCAACAGGTTTCACCCTATCTCTCTTTGCAATTCATCTTATAAGATAATAACAAAAATAATTGCAAATAGAATCAAGGAAGTACTTCCAATAATCATATCTGAAAATCAAGGAGCTTTCGTGCCCAATAGGGAAATCATAGACAATGTAATTATCGTACAGGAAGCTGTACACTCTAGTATGCTAAGGCAAGAAAAAGGCCTCATAATCAAACTAGATATGGCAAATGCATTTGATAGGGTCAACCATCCATATCTAATGGCTGTCCTCCAGAAACTTGGGTTCTCAAGAGAAATAATGGAAGTCATACAAGCATGCATTTATACTCCATGGATTCCCCCCCTCATAAATGGAAGGCCCAGTGACTTGTTTCAAATCACAAGAGGCCTTAGGCAAGGTTGTCCTCTCTCTCCCTTCCTATATATTATAATGGCGGAAACATTAAGCAGGGCTCTGGAAAAACAAAGAAAGGAAAGAAATATCATAGGGATCAGAATAGCGAAAGGAGTAAAAACAATAAACCACTCACTCTTTGCTGATGACACACTGTTACTGGGAGGGGCATCAACAATAATAGCAAGGAGGTTCAAAAAATTTCTGGATGATTTTTTACAGGTTTCAGGTGGGCCATTAAACAATACAAAATGCAAGATATATGGATGGAATACCCCTCCCAGAACTATGCAAAGGATCTCACAAATCCTAGACATCCCTGTACAGGAAAAATGGACACATTTCTTTTATCTGGGACTGCTAATCTCAAAAGAGAACATGAAGACAAAAATATGGAATAAACAAATTGAAAAAATGAAAAACAAAATACAAGCTGGGGTATGATGTGGCTGAATATGGTAGGAAGGGTAATACTAATCAAAGCACTCCTTGTAGCACTACCTATCTACCAATATGCAATACTCATGGCCCCAGCAAGTGCCCACAAACAAATGGGGTTAATCTTAAGAAGCTCTTTGTGGCAAGGGGGAAAGCAAGAAAACAAAAAATTTAGCCTGGTTGAGTGGGAGCAAGTAGTACTACCTTATGAACAATGAGGCCTATCAATACAGATACCTAGTCTTATGAAGTCAGCACTAGGAATGAAAATAGTATGGAGACTAATCACAAGCAAAGAGAGCTGGTGGAAAAAGACTCCTATATCAAAATATATGGATGGCACCAGGAAAAGGCTGCTTAATGGAAATATCCCAATAAGACAATGTACCCAAGTATGGAAGCTGGTTAAAAAACAATTCCATTAATGAGTAGATACATCTCTAAAATCCCAGGCAATGGAAAAACAATTTCAATTTGGGAGGACATAATCATGGGAAAAGAACCACTACAGACTCATCCAGAAATGGAAGACATACAAGAGTGGATGAAAGGTAAAGGTTTCAATACTTTACACTCAATCTCTCTATGGAACCAAAAGGAGTGGCAAGACTAGAAAATCTCAGCAATCCCGGCAGATCTGGAAGGGCAATGGAGAAAAATCAGGCAACTCCTAAAAGGGGCAGCGCCAATCCACCATGATGAGGAAGATGATTATCTCTAGGACCCAAGCGGTGGACATTACATAGTTAGGACTGGATATAAAATCCTTCAAGAACAGTCAAATCAACAAGTCTGAGATTCTTGGAAAATAGCATGGAAATTAGAAAGTCTGCCTAAGATCAAAATGTTCATCTGGACTCTTTTAAAAGGGAGAATATTGAATAGTAAAAGTTTGAAAAAAAAGGCTTTCAACGTCCAACAAGATGCCCATTATGCATGCAGGTTGAAGAAAATATACAACACTTATTCCAAGAATGCATTTTTGCCAAAGAACGTTGGTAGCAGCTGATAAGTCCATTGGAAATAAGAATAAATTTTGAAAATCCCTTGTCGGATTTTCTTCAGACCCTTAAGAAGACCTACCCATACACAACAAAGAAGAAAGTCACAATTCAGAGAATATGGAAGTGCATTCTAGTAGTTCTATATTGGCAATTTTGGTTGACACGAAACAAGTGCATTTTCAAAAATCAAATTCCAAGGATAGGGATGACCCTCTCAAAAACGTGGGGATTAACTTCTGAAATCCTTAATGTCAAAGGAACAACACCAACAGACTATAACACTCTTCAACAGGAAGAGAGAGATTGGCTCAGCAAAGCCATAATAAATAATAATGGACAAAAAGGACATTGGAAGATAAATTCATGAAATATATGGAAAATAAGAATGAGTGAATATGAACTGACACACTGGAGGAAAAATCAGAATAGATACTGTCTATACTTTGATGGGGCCTCAAAGCATAATCCAGGAAAGGCAGGGGCAGGAGGAATTATCCTCGATCCTGGTGGGAAAGAAAATGTCACATATGAATGGGGATTGGGACAAACCTCACATAATAAGGCATAAGCATACAACTTGCTAATGGGAACAAGAATAATAAAAAAAAGAGAAATTCAAAATCCTATTATAATAGGAGACTCAGCCATAATAATAGAGGCAATGACAAGAAACAAAAATCCAAGCAATGAGTTCATGAACAAAATTTTTAGAAGAATCAGGAAGAACTTGGAAGGCTCTGGCGATGTAATCTTCAGACATGTCTTGAGAACTCACAATCAATAGGTGGACTATTTTGAAAACCATGCAGTGGAAAAAAAAGAAGGGCATGTTCGTGAAAACCAGGAGGAATATCACAACTCTATTCCTTAATAAGCAGCAAAAACCACAAGTATAAAGCTCACCAAAATCAAGGGAAAAATCACAATGATAAAAGCAATAAATAAAAAAACAATAGTCAAAAAACAACAAAGGATACATCATTGCAGTAACAGCCAGGAAATAACAGGAATGCAAAGGAATAATCATGAAACTTCAGACTCTTGTATGAGAAACAACAATAAGGACGATTGCAATCCTGGTCATAAGAACCACGTTGCAATATATCTCAACGAAGGCAGGTCTCAGGCTATGTTTAAGCACTATAAGAATAGAGGGTGCATCATCAACAATCTCAGCGAAGAAATCTTCACTCTCCATGTTAGTATAGTGCTATTTTGGTTTCAAAGCCCCTCTCTGCCTTATCTAATAGCCCACAGTGTTTCCTCTATTCAGCACGCATACTTCATCTTAAGCCCTCACTCTTCCTTTTACCCATATCGCACACCCCATATCCCCTCACTCCCTTCACTCCCTCCACACAACGATCTATTGCAGTGCAAAGTCCTTCTGAGCATCCATGCCCTCCATCAGCCCCTCCCATTACCTCAGCCCTCCTCCCTGACTGTTATAACCAAATTTTGTTCTCCCTTCAACTCTGTCGTTCACAGGGACTTCAACTCTATTGGAATACATAGGAAAAACCCGACCGAGTGCTTAAACTGGACTTCAAAAAGACATTCATTTTCTTCTATAATTATCGCCAGGTCCGCTCTCCCAAGCCATTTCTGCAGCGCTGTTCTTTCCTTTCTTCGATCTCTGATCAAATCAGGACCATTGATTTGGCGCTCGATCCAATGGTTGTCGCTTAGCCTGATCAATCAAACTTGCACGACATTCCTCTACCGTCGATCAATACTCAATAGATCTGACGGATCACATTGATTTTGGGCCGACATCAAGCACAGAGAATACCCGCTCGAAAAGCGGTTTCCTCTCTCTCCTCCGCTGCTATGTGTTGCACGGTCAGTGGAATCGGGTGACCACTCCTTTTTACCACTTATGGTTTCTACCCCGCCCGAAATACCACCTCCGCTTATAAACTCGCTTATTCTCTTGGTTAACATCCAGAATTGTTCGCGCCCGATGACCGTAGATTTCAACCATCGATGGCCGCGACGGCTCCTCTAGATTCCCCTTCCACCAGCGCCTCTGGTTAATTCCCACCGTTCATCCTATGATTTCAATCTATGCCGCTATTAATCTGACAACCTCATCTGTTGATCTTTGATATCCAACGGTTCTTGTGTACAACAAAAGGAAAGCGGTCAACATTAGCAGAAGAAGAGGCACCTTAGGCAATACAAAATCAAGGAAGCACAGCATAACAAGGAGCAGTAAGCAGAGCCAAAGGAAGAACAATCAAACAAATCAAATGGAATTCAACCCCATTGAAAAGGCAACAAGGAGAGCAATGAAGGAGAGATGTTGGTCAATTATGACAAGAAGAACCAGCCAATTCAGAAGAAATCAGTCTGCAAGCCATGAAAAACTGTCAGAGAAGCCATGACATGTAAATTTCTCTTTCTAGTAGGTCAGTTTGTTAGGTAGTACACTAGAATACTCATAAAAATATATGAAGTCTTGAACACAAGCCTAGGAGAAGAGACTGTGTTCCTATCTCATGGCTTAGATGTTTATCATGTTACAGTCGATTGTAATAGGAGCTTGCTCCATCAAAGTTTTTGGTAATATATCAACTACCCAACCTTGTTAAAAAAAAAGAAAAGAAAAAAAGATGAGAGTGATAATGAAATAATCTTTGGAGTTACAGATTCAGAAGAAGACAGTTTAGAAGAAATTTTTAATCTTAGAAGACAACTTGCTTCTACTTTGGAAAAGGCTAACAATCTTGAGAAAAAGTTGCAAGAATATGAAAATAGGGATCAAGATGAGTCATCAGCAACAAAACAACTTAAAGAAAGGAAGAAATATTATGAAGGACTTGAAGTTGAGATCATTTCTATAAGATCAGACCTTGAAAAGTCAAATAAGCAAAATGAGGAACTACTTAAAGTATTTTAAGAACAAGAGCATGAGTTGAAGGAAGATATTATCAACTTAAGAATGCAAGTAGAATAAGGAAGGAATATTGAAGAAGGAATGAGGAAACAATATATGGAAAAGGAAGATTAGTGTAAAAAACTGGAGGCTAAGGTAAGCTAGCTAAAAAAGAAAAAACATCTGAAATTTCAGGATAGTACCATGAAATTGGATAATACTCTTAATAGTCAAAGATCCCCCTTCATAAAATTTGGCCTTGGTTTTCATGAATATACTAAGGCATAATCCACTTCACAAGCTTATGAAAACAATTTTGAGGAACCAGTTAAATAAATAAGAATTCAACTGGACCAACAACCAAGGAAAGTGATTTTTCAAAGGAAATCATTTTCTCCCAATTATAGAAACAACAATTGATTCTCACCTTTGAACAATGATATTGAATGTTTTATTGATCGTAAATATGGACACATTATAGGCAATTGCAGAAGTATATTTTTCAGATCTTAAGCAAATAGTTACTCCACTGGAATATCATTAGCTCCCATGTACTCAAATTTCTTTCAAGGGTATTGTTTTTCATGCATTGTATTTGGTCACAAAGTTATTGATTGCAATAGGAGGAATATGAAGCAGAAATATTATGATTATTTTGCTACCTTCTCTGGTCATGTAAGGTGTTGCACTTGTAACAAATTTAGACATGTAGCAAAAGAATGTAGGAAAAAGACAATTAATTCATATAGAAAATAAGTAGACTGCCTACAAAACAAGCAACCAGATAATAATGTTGATATCAGAAGGCTTGAAAAATATGGATCTACCAACACTAATCAGAAGAAAGAGGAACAAGTAAGTTGTGGCTTTTCTCTATGTGCATTTGAATGAAAAGATCAATGGTACATTGATAGTGATGCTCTCATCATATGTTTGGAAATAAGGAAAAATTTGTCTCTCTTAAGAAAAACAAGAGTGTTAATTTTGTTCTTGGAAATGGTTCATTTGAAAAGGTACTAAGAATGGGTAATGTTGATTTGGATGTTAAGAATAGAGAAGTTGTTAATGTATGATTGGTTAAAAGGATGAAGAAAAACATTCTAAGTGCAGGGAAAGTAGTTGATAAAGGGAATATAATTATATTTACATCAATTGGATGCAAGGTTATATACAAAGACACTAGAGAATTCATAGCAAAAGGTTTTCGAAACTCAGATAAATTATATGTATTAAAGAATAATTTAGGCGGAAATAAGAGGTATAGCTCCTCTTCTTCAGATTCAGAGTAGAGGAAAATCGTCCCTATTGCATTTTGTTATATTTGATGTTATTTCTAAAAGTACTCCAGGAGTGCATATGGAGCAATCAGGTCTACTAGATCAGTGGTGCATGATCTCATATTTTTGATGATTTTTTCTACTAATATTGCATATGTGAGGTATAGGATAAGATATGGCAAGTTCAAGGGGAGCTTATCTTATGCTTCAAATGTTTTATTATTGGTTTAATATGGTAAGCATGGGCACATATGATATATGATTATCGCTACTGTCATTGGTACATTGATTGATATTGAAAGATAAATTTTGTTGTCATTATGGCCTAGTTGATGTTGATTATTGTTGTTGATCAGTCTTCTTACATATATTATTGTTATGGGCTGTTTCTATTAAATTTGGTTGATATATGTTGTTGTTATACTTCATGGACATGGTTATTTTAGAATTGCATATACTACTCCACATGCTTTTGTTAATGGATATCATGAAGTTGATCTTGTGAAACTACTCATTGATGGATGTTATTGCTTTGGGATATGGATGAGTTTGTTAGTTATGCTTATGCATGTAGTACCTTAATTTTTATATCTATAGAGGATCTAGTACATGCTTGGGGGCAGCATGGTTAGTTAATACTTATAGTGTTGCACGACAGGGGGATTTATTCTCTTAATTTGGTTCATCCCTTTGCACTTGATGTAAAAGGGGGAGAGAGACTTGGTGTGTTGCAGAAGGTTTCCTTCAAGTCCAAAGGGGGAGATTGTTGGCATTATGGATCTAGTGTTGTCCTTGATGGAAACCTACATTGATCTCTTCTCTATCTTGATGATTGACGCCTTCATGGATTAGAGCAAGATTGTATGGTTAATGGAAGATGTTCTATTAGTATATCTATTGTTATGCGCATAGTGATTATCTCTACAAGGAGGATTATCTCATCACTTGTTCATCTCTTATATGTCTCCATGATCTAAATGAATTGTCATAGATGTTCACAGTGCCTAGTGAAAGATTAAAATGTCATTACATTTTGTATGAAGGGATTATGATGGATAACAATTGTGCAGTATAGGACCTTAGTACAAGAATAGGTATAAAAAGGTTTTTTGATTTGAAAGAGACTTTATAGGCACTGAAGAACATGTAGAAAAAGTTGGGAAATTTATGGACCACAGAAATGTTGGAAAATCAAAAAGGCATAAATATGTTCTCTTGTTGATAATTACTTATGATTATTGTTATACTATTACTTATGTTATTATTTTATATTAGTTAATCAAGAAATTACCAAAACCAAAACACAAAGATCAAGAACACCAGATGTAAGTGCACAACCAAGGAAAAACCCCTATATAGGGGTAAACCTAGTCAAGAACTTTTCCTTCAGTAATTCAAATGAGATGGACCAAGACCCTATACCAACAGACCTTCCTCCTCCACCAAGTCAGCTTTCTGATATGTTTTAGCTCACTTAAATAGTCTCTTATTGTCCAACAACTTCAACCCAACATCAACCCAGAAATTTTGGCCCCAACTTCACCAACAACTTCAGAATTTCGACCTTCCCATCAACTACATAATTTTGGCCCTTCTAGCAGCTTCACACGTGTTAGAAAAAGAGAGATAACTTTGACTTCTCATGCTTGTGAGAGACCTCCTTCTCCTTCATGATTTTTTCTCTTCTTCTTCCTTGAAATTCACACTTTTTTTGGCCCCAAAAGTTGCAAAACGAACTTGTTGTGAGTGAGTGACAAATGAGGTCAATTTGCTACCTTTATATAGTGATTTTGTTGCCAAGTGTAGGTCAACTTGTTCAATTTGAGGCTGACTTGGTGGAGGATGCCTAATTGACCCATTTTACAATAAAATAAATTTCTTTTTTGACAAATAAATCTCAAGAAGGGTCCTTTACAACATGAGATGGACAAGGACACTTGACATAAACCATAGAAGCCTCTAATGGAGGCTTTGACCTACAAAAATTTGACCCAAGCGTGAAATTAATGCTTTAATAAGTCAATTTATTTAATAATAGAATTTATTTTTCTTTCTTTTCATAAATGTAATACATCATGACTCAAATACAATTATGAAGACCGACACTAGTTACGCTCTTCAACACCCCCTCTTAACTAGGGAGGTATTCATAATTACATGTATCTATACAGGTACATGGAAGATCTCCAAAATGAACTACAAAGAGTTATAGCACACTCAATGTTCCGAACTAGATTCCTGACTAGGGTAATCTATTTGGGTGGGACTAAGATGGACTAAAGATTTCAGCCAATCTAGGTACCATCAGGCTTACTAAATAGCCATCAACTCAGGGATCTAGGTGTGTATCCAAGGTCAGAGCTGTTAACACCCAGGTTGTTCCCTATGACTCCCAAGGGAATACGGCCGGGGTA
This sequence comes from Pinus taeda, assembly GCA_000404065.3. Classification (NCBI taxonomy): domain Eukaryota; kingdom Viridiplantae; phylum Streptophyta; class Pinopsida; order Pinales; family Pinaceae; genus Pinus; species Pinus taeda. Next base: position 60,029 of record APFE030493651.1, on the reverse strand, counting down.
ACCACTAACCAAGCTTTGGATTATAGGTCCTAGCCTGCCTATAATCAGAGAGGGCTCTCTCTTTAAATTTTGGCTCTGTTTTGTGAAGACTTTAGGCTAGTTATAAGTTCAGTTTTTGTTTGAGACTTTGGTGGTGAACTGTTGTTGTGAGAGGGGCATGAAATGTGTGAAAAATGCTAATCCATTAGGCATATGGAGTCAGAAATATGAGACAGTCCTGGTGCCTGTGAAGGAGAAAGTTTTACTGCAAGGCTAGATGGCTATTCTTAATATAATTTTTTGATTAGTGAGTGAAACAATGGGGAATGGAACTACAGACAATGTGATAACAATTTGAACAACAATTTCTACTTAGTAGCGTACATGAATTACTAAATAGTAACTGTGAAATATTCAGGGTTTATTGGAGCAATTAAGAATTCCAATTAAAACAACTGAATTCATAGAAAACATTTATAGTGAAGATAGATTGAGATCAGGGTGTATCCATGGACAAGTCCTGAGCTATTCTTTTTCTCTCTTCCTAGTATTTAGAACAACATATGAGAGATGTGAGCTTAAACAAATAACAAAATATTAACAGAGATAGAGATCACTTATTATATTAAGCCATAGCACTAGAATCCTGTAGCATTCAATGGTTCCAACACAGCGTGCATCAGTAAGACTCAATTCCTGTAAACTCCAAGCTTTATTTATATCATCCTTTCAGAAATTACAGCCGAGTTCTCCTTTCTTCCTTAGAAAATAACCACCACCACAAGCTTCTGCGAGGGGGAATATATACAATGGGTTTTACAAAATATCTGAACGCTGAGTCACTTGATAGATTAAATACGCTCACCAACTTTACAAAATAGCAGATAAGGAAGTTATTGCTACCCTAAATGTAAGATAAGTAGTCTTTAATTCTGTCAGAACCCTTCTTGACCTTTTGAGGACACTGAGTCGGTTGAGCGTTCTGCATTAATGCTGAATGATGTGTCTTTATACTCTGTTATGCTGTAGCTTTCTCGGCCCTGTTACCTGTAGCTGTCAGCGTTGCTTTTAGTGGCCGAATCTTCCTGCTGAGTTGGCTCATTCCACTTTTTCCAGCCATAGTGTATGCATCATATTTTCTGAATATGATGACTTATATTTTTCGATGACAAAACTTTGATGAAAACCTCCTGCTTATAGTAACAACTGTATCATTGTGGTCCACCATTCCTATGTAGGCAATTGATGCCTCAAAATTGCATCTAAGGTTTCATCTGCCTCTGTGTATTTGTAGAAGTTTGGAGGCACTTCAAACAAATGTCTGATCTCATTGATAATAAAAAATAAGTTCTCTATTCTGTCATAGATACTTTGCCCAGATGCTGGCCCTGTTACCTGTGAAGTGCTTGATCCTTGACTGATGTAATTGGTGGCAAATGTGTTCACCCTTTTTGCATAAACCTCATGTGATAGCAGTCTCCCTGCACTGTTAAGCAAGCTAGGAAGACCTCTACCCTGTAATGCTGCAAACTTGTCCATGAATTTGTTGACCTCTGTTTGCATGTCCTGGCTTCTTCTATCCAATGTCTGCACCAGACTTTTCAATGTGAGGACCCTCTTTATCAGCTGGATGGTTTCTGTTCTGTTGGAGATTCCAATTGCTGCCAGCTGAGGACCTGTCCGATTATTAAGCACATTGACCATTCTGTTGGCTATCTCAGGCATACTGCCTAGAGATGCCCTTGCTCTATGGACTTCCTTCTGTGCTTTGCCTATGAGCTCCATTTTCTCATGGATAGTATCAATATATTGCCACTGATCCGTTATTGATTGGCCAATGTGGGTCCATAAAACTGTCCTGACCTCAGCCACCACTTTGTCAAGGGTGAGCTCTTTCTCCAGCTCCTTTATCTTCTCTTTGAGAGCTTTTATTTGTCTCCCTTTTTCAGCCACATTTTGCTTGGATTTGTCATATTTTTCATTCAGCTTAGCCAAATTCTCCTTGGCTCCATTCAGCTCTGTCATCTGGGCTTCTAGGACCTTGATTTCACTCATCAATTTCTGCATATCGAGGCTCGGAGCCTGCTTTGAGGTTGGTGTTGGTGCTGATGTTGATGTTGATGGCGCTGTCTGTTCTATGGGAGGAGTAGTAGTCTGTGGGGGCTCCTCAAGGTTTATGACCTCTGGAGGGGGCTGAGAAGTCTGACCTCCTTCTTCCTGCTGTAGGGCTACCTGTAGTGCAGCCTTTGTGTCCTCCAGCTTCCCTTCTGTTTGCACTAGCTGTTTGTGCAGTGCTACCAGCAATGTTTCTACCTCCTAGTCTTGTCTTTGTTGGGAAACCTCTTCTGTTTGAGGGTGAATGGTTGCTGGGAGCTTAATCTTTTTTCTTAGAGCTGCAAGGTCTGCATCTCTTATTTTAAGCAGCGCTTGTATGGCCTTTGGGTCCTTTGGGTCATGCCCAAGCTCTATGATTATATCCTCCAAAGACCTGATCCTGTTGTCTTTGGCCTGAGAGTATGCCTTCTCCAACTCAAGTTGGGCAACTGTATTGTTTAGGCTATTTTCCAACCTATTAGCCAACAATGTTTTATCTGCCAGTGTTGCATAGACCATCTCACCCGTTTGCTTGTGAAGTTCTATTTGGTCCATAGGGTGGATGTCCTTGGAAAGAACCTCAAGGTTGGTTCTTATATAGTCTGCAGCTGACTGTGGCTGCAGCATAGTGGGCATGAAATGACTCATGGTCATTTTCCCTTCTGTGATGTCATAGGCTGACATAAGCCTCTGTTGATTGGTAGGGGCCATCTTAAGCAACTGGTTGTAGATTTGGAGCCTGAGTGGCTCATTCCTCCTTTTAATATCAATGAATTGTTGCTTGATGCCTATCTCTGCTCTCCTTTGCTAACTTGAGGAGCTGACCTCTCCTCCAAGGGTTCTTTCTTGTTCCTGCTGAAAGGAACTGGCAGATGCCTCCATGCTCGGTGGGCCCATACCCAATGATTGCCCCATAGGCATTTCTTCCTCGGAGAGGGGATTCAATCTCTGCCTTTTCTCCCCTTGATTTGTGGATGTGGTGAGGGGAGTCTCCTGCTCTCTATCCCTCTTCTTTCCCTTTTCCTCTTTCCGTGGAGTTTGCAGCACTAAGGCCTCCACTGTCTTTTCTTGCCTAGGAGGCATATTCTCTTGAGTTTTTTGCTCAGTAGGTGTTGGGGCTTCAGCTGTTTGTTCTTGCTGTATAGGCTGCCCCTCTTTTTGCTGTTTTTCTTGCTGTTCTACCTCCTTTTCTGCTTGCTGTTCTGTTTGCTGCTCTGTCCTAGGAGGTGGCTGTTCCTGCTCCATCTGCTTGTCTTTATCCTTGCTTGATTCCTGTTGGGCAGTTCCGGCTGCTTGCTGCTGGGCTGTGGAAGATGATGCAGCTGCTCCAAGTTGCCTTTGATAGGAAGAGGAAACCTGCTCACAAGTTTCTAAGTCAGCCTCTTTCTCAATATTTCTTGCTTCTCTTTGTAGCATTTGCTCTCTACCAATTGGCTCTTCTAGAGTGCCCTCTTTCCAACTTAAAGAATTGGCATACTGCTCAATATGAGGCAGTCTCACGTGAGCGTAGCTACCCAATTTGTATTTTATCCTCCTGAGGGAAATGAAATGATTAGGGTCATAAGGCACCCATTTGAAGCTGGTCTGCAATTTGAGGGTCTCTAGGATCATATCAGCTTCCTTCCATCCTTCCTCCCTTTTGTTGTATAGAAATGGGCCTAGCTGATTTCTCACTTTTAGTTGCACCTTCTTGTTTTTACTTTGGAAATGGACAAAGTCCGCATTTCCAAACTGCCTAAAATACTCTAGGGCAAAAAGTCTCATAGGGACATATCTTGGCAGCCTATAAGGGTTCAACTCACAACCATATATTTGATTACTGTATGGTGTTGGTAAAAGTACCAATCACCAATGCTGTAGGCCTTTGAGAGGTGAAGAATTCTTTGCATCTCCTCTGTCAATCTGGGAGGAGGGACACCCAATAACAAGGTCATAGCTGGATGGATAAAAAGGTCTATGAATTCACAATAGGTGTAAGGTGAATAAGATATAAGATGAAAGACTGAAGACCAAAACACTACAGACCTTGGGTTTCCCTGGGCATTTAGCTTCTTGAGAGGAACAGGGAAGGCATTAGGCTGATAAAATAAAAATAAGTGATAAATTTACCTAGTGTATTTAAACACCTTTTCCCTTTCTAGATTCATCAATTGTTCATGAATCTTATTGGCAATGTATGTGGAAAAATCGTAATGCACAGCAGGAAGCATTCCAGGGGAGAATATGGATAGCATGGCCATAATGGTTTCATCAACATCCTCATATGTCCCATAACCCAGGATGTAACTGATCAGATCTACCAGCATTTTGCCCAGCTCATTAAGATATTGATATGCTATATGAAGGTTGGTGCTCATAGATTCAAATTTTGGATGAATAAACAACTAATTAATCTTGGCAATCTGAGCACTGGACAGCTTGCCCCCTTTATTTATCAAGTCAGTGATGGAGAGAGGAGTCAGGGGCTTTGCAGTGTGAAAGTGTAGCATCTCATTAATGGCCTCAGGGGTGATATGGAACAATACTGAGCCTGAGGGGCTGAGAACAGCTCTCTGACATGGGTCATAGCTGGAACGGCATTGATTTACCAAGTTTGGGAGGACATTTACTTGAGGGAGATTGTAAATGGGCAGGTTGGAGTCCCAAATCCCCAAGACATTAGCTCCACTGAGATATTGGGCTTTTAACTCATTTAGCAGGTGAATATTGAATTTGGAATTCATGGCAGTTGAGTCTAGCATCTGGTAATCTCTATCCCCCAGGGCCTTCCACTCTAGCTCTCTGTGTGGGGCATTCCGAGGTTGAACATTCAGGCCTACTGGTGTTTCCATGGCTAGGTAGTACTTGTGACTTGTATTGGAACTGGTTTCAGTGCGCAGAGCAACACAGAGGGCTATTTTTTGCAGAAGTAGAGCCAATTGTAAGGGAAAATGAGGTAACTGTGGTGACAATGGTGTGGAATTCTCAAAGGGAGTTAATTGAGCGACTGCAGGGACTAGCAACACTGTTTTCCCGATGAATTAGTGCCTCTCAGGTTTTCAGTCCACGAATGCGCGGACAGAGTGTGAATTTAGGAAAATGTGACTATATGTGGGTTCAGCAGGTGAATTTCGACCCTACAACTGTAAAGGAATGCTCGTTTACCGGGAATTTGCTGGTAAATACAGGTTGCCTTACTCTTGTTAATTCAGTTCTGGAGAATTATGGACATAAGCAAGCTCTGAGGGGATGCTTTGGGTAAATACCTGGTGAATTGAAGGCAATGGTCACAAATGCAGGCGGGTTGGAGGCGGCAACATTCTTCAGGTCGATTTCTGGAGGTTGGCGATAGGTGGTCGTAATATACATGCAGAGGCGAGCAATAGTTCTATTTAGCAAAAGTGATAAAAACGTGAAATTTTGGCTAAATTTAGACTTTTTGGGTTATTGGCGCGTTTTTGGATGACGTTAGCATGACGTCATCAGGTGGGGTCAGGGTCGGGTGACGTCAGCATGACGTTATTGAGTGATGTGGCAACCTGTGAGTGGTCCACGGGGATTGCACAGGTGGCGGACACGTCGGAACGTTGGCGGGCGAGGGTGCCGACAAGGCGCCGAGTCGAACATGACGTGGGCGGGCGGTATAACACAGCGGTAAGTGGATTTTCTCGGACCGCTCTTGATATGGTCGCGGTATTGTCAGAGGGCAACCCGAGAAGATATGGGGGTGACGCGTGGCAGAGGCCTGACGTCACCCTCTGACAGTTTCTCGGGCGGTAAAGTGCAGCGATCGGGGCCCGTCCGATATGGATGTGGGCCGTCGGATGGGAAAGCCCAGATCCGACGGTTGATGGGTTGATGACATGCACGGGCAATACGAACTGCGGGGAGGAATAAAATATTATTATTTCTGAACTGCGTGCCCGACACAAACTTTATAAAAGTGGGTTTTTTGGTTTTTTGCAAGGTTTATTCACAAAGCGGGTTTTGGTTATTAATCCGAGCAAATCCCGGATTAATCCCAAGATTAATTTTTCGGCGCTCTTTGGGTCGCGCTCAAATGTTTTAGCCCTTGAAACTTTCAAAACAATGTATAGAGCTATAATGCTCGGGGAAGGGGATATGAGGAGTTAACTAGTGATAGGTTAGTAGTTAACATGAGTGAAAAAAAGGTGGATGAGGGGGGTAGAATACTAAGCTGTTTATATGAAATCAACTTAGTTTTTAGGAAGTAGATCAAAATGAAAAGAATTTTTATAGAAGAAATGTGGCTCTTAAGGAAAACTAGAACCAACTAAAGACCTTGACTTCTTTCCTGAACATGGGTGGCATAGGGATGTTAGCCATGAATGTGATAGGGGGTGATCTAGAAGTTAGACATGCTTCATTGAGTTGCTGTAAGACTACTGAAAATAGGAAATTTGCACTGGCACCATGTTTTTACCTTTGCTTTAGGCCAGTGAAATGCCATGAACCATGCTTTCTGCAACCCCCTCTGCCTACCCACTCTATTTCCTAGCATTTTTTGTTACTCCAAGGAGGATGCACTTAGATTTGCAAACCCTTTTGTGCCTTTTCTTTTCCTTTGGCTTTTTCTTTTGATTTTCTATCTAAAGCTACCCTTATTACTTCCAAGGCCCCAGATTAAGCAGTTGGGAACCTTCTTTCTCTACCTATCTACTTTACCTGCCAAGATTGAGCTGTTTGGACAGATTTCTTTCTCTAACCTATAACAAAAATTGAAATATGGCATGACCCAGCTTAGGCTGTTGGATCACCCATTCAGAAGTAGGGTAGCATCAACCAAATGCAAGTATACTTCTTCCACAAGAATATGAGATCTTTGTATCACCAAAGTAGATCATATTGGTATTTCTCCTGCCAATCATGAAAAATGAAACCTATTGGTATAGGTAGCTAACAGTGGCTCCACTTGGGGATGGTTTTTCTTTTGAAAGACCAAGAACAGCAGGTCAGAATGCCTTGGCCCTTGACTTCCCCTACCAGGACTTGAAAACTTTCTCTTTGTACTCCAAAACTGGAGGCTGGCACCTCTGTGGAACTTCTGTAATATAAAGCCTTTTTCCTGCTTATTTACAACAACTTTTAAATTGCACTATTTATATGCTGAAAGAAAGTATATACAACTGATTATGTACAGGAGAAAAAACCCTGCTATATACATGGAAAGTAGTCAAAATAGTGCTTCAACATCCTACCATTCACAGGACCTTCATTTAAGTCAGTTTCATCTAGATTTTTTAGGAAGTAGGTGTTGTTTCCTTGCACTGCTTGGATAATAAATGGTCCTCTCCAAAGAGAATCAAATTTTCCATGTTTTCCTTTATCTTCCCTTCTTGAATCCCACTTGAGGACTTTGTCACCTATGCTGAAATCTTCAGCCTTAGTCCTTCTATCAAAAGCTTTCTTTAACTTTTCTTGTAGAACTTGTACTTTGCTATAAACTTGGTCTCTAGTTTGCTGCAAACATATTATTTGATTGATCCTTCTTTGCATGTCATTGGGCTCAGCTTGACTTTCTTGAAGTAGTTTCATAACAGGAACCCCTAGTGATGAAGGCAATTTGGCTTCTAATCTATAGACTAACTCATATGGGCTAACCCCAATGGATCTCTTGGTTGTTAGTCTATCTGCCCATAAGGCATTCACAAGCTTCTTATGCCAATTCTTCTTATTTTCTTCCAACACCTTCTTTATGATGTTGACAAGGCTTTTATTTGATGATTCAGCTAGGCCATTCCCTTGAGGGTAGTATGCAGTGGAATGGCCCAGAGTAATATGAAATTTGTGGCAGAAGTTCACCATTTTTTTGGATCTAAAAGAAGCAGCATTGTCTGTTATTATCTTGTTGGGGCAACCAAATCTAGACAATATGTTATTCTCCAAAAACTGAATGATTATTGAATCATTTTCCTGTCTACATGGGATGGCCTCAATCCATTTGGTGAAGTATTCTGTGGCTGTGAGGATCCATCTATGTTGGCCTGAAGATGAGGGACGAATTTCCCCAATGAAATCCAAGCCCCATTGCTGAAAAGGTCTCTCTGTTGCAATAGGCCTCAAAGGGAGTGGCAGTAATTTTCTCTTTCCCTCAAATATTTGACACTTATGGCATGAGGCAGTGAAATTTTTAACATCAGGGAACAAAGTGGGCCAATAGTAACCAGCCCTCAGTATTTTATCCACAGTGGACTTCCAATACAAGTGTCCACCACAATCACCTGCATGAAATTCTTTTATGACATTGTTAGCCTCATTCTCAATTAAGCAGTTTAGCAATATACCCTCATGGTTTTTCCAAAGCAAATTGCCCTCCATGACACAAAATCTTGAGGATTTCATTTTTAGGAACCTACGTTTAGTTCTGGACAATCCTGGGGGAGCACACAGGTTTTGCAATATATAACAGATATCCGAATACCACAGAGATTGTTCAAAGGCTACATTGATCTTTGGAGTCGCCAGCTCCGGTTCACTGTCCAGTTGGTTGATGTCCAAGGCTTGGAAATTTGTTTCAGACATTAATTTGTCCAAACCTTTCCCTTTTATCAGTTTTGTAGGTTTTATTTCAATGTCAAATTCTAAAATGTTGGCAATCCATTTTCCTCTTCTGCCCTCTAAGTTCTCTTGAGTGAGTATGTCTTTGACAATGGGACTTGGTACATAGGCTATGACATGGGAGTATAGGATATAAATTCTAAAGTCTTTGATGGCTTTGACGAAGGCATATGCTTGCTTTTCCATGATCAGATATTTTAGGGGTGCATCTCTGAGAGCTCTACTAAAGAAAGCAATAGGTCTCTCATTTCCTTGGTCATCTTTTTGTAACAAGACAACAGCAATAGTATGCTGGGAAGCAAAAGAGAAAATGATAAACTCTTTGTCAAATTGAGGATTTGTTAAGACTGGAGTTTGGGTAAGGGCCAATTTTATTCCTTCAAAAGCTTGGTTTGCTTCTACTATCCATTTTACTTTTGAATCCTTTTTCAGCATGTTATTTAGTAATCTGCTCAATTCTGCCAAATTTGGGATAAATCTCCTGAGGAAGTTGATCTTCCCCAGGAATGCTTGTAATTCTTTGATGTTTCTTGGGTGGGGCATTTGCAAGATGGCCTATATTCTGTCTGGGTCAATCCTAATGCCATCCTTTGAAATAATATGACCCAATAACTTGCCTTCTTCCAAGCCAAACAGGGATTTCTTGGGATTTAAGGAAATCCCATATTTCCTACAAGTTATGAATATTTGCCTTAGATGTTTCAAATGTTCTTGGTCAAATTTTGAGAAAGGTGTGAGGTCGTCTAAGTAGATGACAAGGAAATCATGAATTTCTTTGGCAAACGCAATATCCATTGCTCTTTGAAAGGTAGCTCCTGCATTTTTCAACCCAAAAGGCATTTTGACATATTTGAAGGTTCCCCATGGGGTTGTGAATGCTGTCTTGTCCTGATCATCAGGGTGAACTAGGATCTGGTTGAAACCTGAGAATCCATCAAGTAAAGAAATTATTGAGGCCCCCACTACTCTTTGCAAGATGTGATCCATCTTGGGTAAGGGGTAATTATCTTTTAGGGACACTTGATTCAAGTTCCTTAAATCAACACAAAGCCTTATTTCACCAGTTTTCTTTCTTGTAGGGACCAAATTCGAAATCCATTCTGAGAATCTGATCGGTGCTATTATGCCAGCTTTAAACATTTTTTGTACCTCTTTTTCAATTGAAGGGAGAAGCATAGGATTGATTCTCCTCAATTTATGTTTAAAAGGTTTCTGATTTGGCTTAAGAGGGATAGTATGTTGAATGATGGAGGTATCATAGGACTTTAAATCCTCATAACTCCATGCAAAGACATCTTGGAATTCTTTAAAGAGGTCAATGTATTTAGGCTTTTGATCAGGTGGTAAAGATGCAGACAATTTAATTATCTTGGGTTTTTCAATATTTCCGATGTTGCACTCTTCAATGGCAGCATTAAGGGGCTGCAATTTTGGTTTTTTAGGGACATCATTTGAGTCAAAAATGTCCTCCAATGGAGTTAGGCCTGTTGGAAGAAAATTGTCTTTCCATTGTATAACTTCAGCTTCAGTATCAGCTACTTCCTCAGAATGTAATTTTTCAAGTTCTTGTATTCTCTCTTGGTCAAAGTTTGTTGGGCAAAGCATTTGATTTTCTATTTTGAGTGAGATATTTGTTTGGTGTTGTTCACCTAGTATTTGTGAATCACTTGCAGCCTATGTATCAATGTTTAGTCCTGAAAATTCTTGTTGCAAAGTCAATAAATTGTTTATTTGTGTATCATCCTCAAACACTTGCCAATCCTTGACATTGTTTGGGACAGAAGGCCTGTGTTTTATCTCAACTGTAAAGCAATGTTGGGGTTCAAAAGGTAGTTTACAAGTGCTTGCAAATGTAGCCAAACTATGAGCATGAAGATTGTGGGTTCTAGGAATTTTGGTAATTTGAGAATTCAGTGAAGGAATTTAGTATTTCAGCAGCAGCAGACCTATAAGATCTCAGTCTTTTGTCATTAGTGACAAAATTTCCCTTTACCTGTTGGATAATTAGGTCTGAGTCTCCTAGGATTGAAACTTTTATGGCTTGTAAGGATTTTACTAGCTCGAGGCCTAGTAAGAGAGCTTCATATTCTGCCATATTGTTGGTGCACCTGAAGTTTAACCTATAGGCTCGGCCCTTTGCATGATTGTTTTGTTTGTTATGTATCCAAACCCCTGCTCCTGCCCCTAATTTGTTGACTGACCCATCGAATTCAAGAAACTAGAGGAATTCTTGATTAAGGGAAGGTTTGCCAACTATTGTGGGACTTGGCATCAACAATTTGAGATTTTGGCTTACATTTGGTTTGTCTTCTTGAACAATTTTGTTTATTGATTTCTCAACCATTATTTCTAGATCAATAGTTTCTTCATTTATATGTCGATCTTGTTTGAGTGTCTAGGTTTCTTCATCATTTGTGGGACCTGTATTGTCATTGAAGAGAATATAGGAGTCTATGTCAGAATGGACAACATATATGGGAAAGTTTTGAGGCTTGTCTTCACTGCTGACATAAGTGACTCTCTATATAGTCTCTTGGGTTGACCAAATACTGAGATGGTGGCATATGACATGTCTAATTGTAGGGAACCTTGGAGTTTAGCCCCCCATGATCTTGATAACAACATTCCATATTTGGGTGGGATATCGGCAACTACAACATCCATTAGAATTGTTTTATTTGGGTACTGGACAAGTGACACACAAAGATCTTTTATTAAGCCTAAACATTTAACTTGGCTGGAGTCAAATGAAAATAGGTCCTTATAAGGTCTTGTAATGTCTAGGTTGAGCCTCTCCATCACTGATTTAGGCATAAGGTTATGAGAGGCGCATGAATCAAACATTGCATTATGTAGTATCTTATCATGAACATGCAAGCTGACATAGAAAGGTAAGATCCCTGTAACTGTTGTCTTTCCATCAACCTCTGGACCGAAAAGTAATTCTGGGGTGTCATCTAACATATTGACATTATCTTTATTACGAGTAAGTTGAAGGGACTTCTTGATTTGTTGTTTGTAAATGTCATGCTTGGCTAATTATGAAAGAGGAATAGCTATCTTCAACTTGCCAATTTCAGCTTCTAAGTCAAAAGGTCTTTCATATTGGATCTTGGTATTGTGGGTGACAATCTTTTCCTTGTTTATTAAGTTTTCCTCTTGATTCTTATCTTGATCATGAGACTTATCCTTTTTACTCATCTCTTGAGGAGTATTACTTGGATTAGGCTACAAAGGTGGTGCAGCCATTGGCTTTTGTTTTGAGGGAAATAGTTCAGTTACTTCTTCAATGGTTATTTCGTTTGGAACTGAATCAATTTTCTCATGTGGTTCTGTGACTATGGCCTTTTTGGGCTGCAGCTGTCCTTTGCTTTTTCAGGGTGTGTTACATTTATATTTCTGCTTCTTAGGTTGTATTGCTTATGAACTTCGTAAACAACTGTGTCATAACCTTGTTTAAAGTCAAATGACTCACCTGACTTGGTTTGGAACTGCTTAATGTCATTCTCCTTATGATCTTCATGACTCAGAAAAACTTGCTTCTCATCATTCAGGCCCATCATGTTAATGTGGGTGTCATCTACTTGCTCATTTGAAGTGGATGCTTCAGTATAGTTTTCCAGGAATGGAGGTCTTATCTCTGGATCAAAACTAGCCTTGCCAATGTTTGGGTTTTGATTTCTCCTAAAATTTGGATTTCTGACAGGGTTACTTTGTGGTGCTTCCCATGATGACTTTCTCTCCACAGATTCTACTCTGTCACCTAACCTTTTCATGCCAGTGAGTATTGCCTCCAGTTTCCGATCAAAGGCTGAGGGTTCTTCTTTGAAGGTGATTCTCTTTTCCAATCTTGCCCTGTTTCCTTTGGCAATTAGGTTAGCCTCAACTGTGACAGCAACTTTTTGTGCATCCTCGAGGGTTTCAGTGGCTCTTTCCTTCAACTGATAGGCCATATAGGGGTCAAAACCATCAGGAAATTTGTACAATGCTAAATCAAGTGGAGGTCTCAAATTCTGCAGTATTGCATTGTATACATTGTTGAATCTCGCACAATACTCCAAAACGGTCTCCTGAGGACCTCGCTTGATTGTATCATATTCACCCACTATGTGCAAGGGATCTTTCTTCTTTTCTAATCTATTAGTAAAGGCATGGTAAATCTCATCAGGAGTTGTTATGGTATTTGCAGTAAGTGATCTAAACCAAGTTCTTACATCCCCTATCAGGCTCTGAACAAAAATTCTCATTCTTACACTGTCATCATCAATTTCATAGTTCTCAAAATGATCTTGCATCCTTCTGGCATGCTGAATGGCTGTGAAAGGGCCAGTGGAGTCAAAGTATGAGATTTTGGATTGGTAGTCATGAGGCAGGGCTGCAGCATTAGCAAGTAACTACAGGGGTGCATATCTATTGGCCATATTTGCAGGGTTTATGGGGTTGACAGGGAAAAACGGGACAACAGGAACTATTGGGACAATAGGGGTAATAGGTATGGCAGAGACTACAATGTTGGTCAAGGGAATATGTGAAGTGGATGAAGGTGTGAAAGGAGGGCTTTGAGATGTAGATGGTGAACTAGGGGAACCAGGGGTAGACCGAAATAGAACCTTGATTGGAGTGATAACGGGGTTAAGGTAGACTATCTCAGGGCTCAAGTCAGAAGGATTTTCCCGTTTTTGCTGCTTCCTAATGTTTTTAGGGATTGTGTTAGGATTTTCAAAAACAGTTGGTGGGTTAGGGTCAGGATTGGACCTTGTATACCGTTGATTATTCTTGGGAGCCATCTTCTGAATTGTTTTTGAGTATTTTTAGAATTTTCTTGTATCTGCAAGGGCTAGACAAGATTTTGGAATGGTTGTGTATGTCTCAAAGCTAGTATGAAGATAGACTGAAGCAGCTTTTATGTAAAATTGTTAATGTAAAACAGAAACAGTTTTGAAGGCTTCCTGGCTAACATTTAGGCTTCACTTGTAGCTTTAGGAAATATACAGTAATTAGAAAATCCTGAGGTTGTCCCCAGTCGAGTCGCCATTTATGTTAACACCCAGGTTGTTCCCTATGACTCCCAAGGGAATACGGCCGAGGTAACTACTAACCAACCTTTGGATTATAGATCCTAGCCTATCTATAATCAAAGAGGGCTCTCTCTTTAAGTTTCAACTATGCGTTGTGAAGATTTTAGGCTAGTTAAAAGTTTCAGTTTCCTGTTTGAGACTTTGGTTGGTGAACTTTTGTTGTAAGAAGGGCATGAAGAGTGCAGAAGATGCTAATCCATTGGGCATACGGAGCCAGAAATGTGAGATAGTTCTGGTGCCTGTGATGGAGAAAGTTTTGCTACAAGGCTATATGGCTATTATTAATATAATTTTCCGATTAGTGAGTGAAACAATGGGAAGTGGAGTTACAGACAGTGTGATACCAATTTTGAACAACAATTTCTACTTAGTAGCATAAATGAATTACTAAATAGTGGCTATGAGATATCCATGGCTATTGGAGCAGTTAAGAATTCCAATTTAAACAGCTGAAGTTATAGAAAAACATTTAGAGTGAAGATAGAGTGAGATTAGGGTGTCTCCATGGACAAATCCTAAGCTATTCTTTTTCTTTCTTTTCTAGATTTAGAACAACATGTGAGAGTCAAGAGTTAAAACAAATAACAGAACATTAACATAGATAGAGAAACACTTATTATATTAAGCCATAGCACTATAATCCTGTAGCATTCAATGGTTCCAATCACATCATGCACCAGTAAGACTCAGTTCCTGTAAACTCCAAGCTTTATTTATAACATCCTTCTGAAAGTTACAACCGAGTTCTCATTTCTTCATAAGAGAACAACAAAAACCAACCCCTTGAAAGTTTGTGCGAGGGGGAATATATACAATAGGTTTTACAAAATATCTGAATGCTGAGTCAGTTGATAGATTAACTAGGCTCACCAGCTTTACAAAATAGAAGATAAGAAAGTTATTGCTACTCTAAATGTAAGATAAATGGTCTTTAATGCTGTCAGGACTTTTCTTGACCTTTGGAGGAGACTGAGTCGGTGGAGCGTTCTGCTTTAATGCTGAATGATGTGAATGATGTGTCTTTATACACTGTCATGTTGTAGCTTTCTCGGCCCTGTTACCTTTAGCTATCATTGTTGCTTTCGGTGGCCGAATCTTCCTACTGAGTTGGCTCATTCCACCTTTTCTAGTCATAGTATATGCATCATACTTTCCGAATATGATGAATTATATATTTTGATGACAAAACTTTGATGAAAACCCCCTGCTTATAATAATAACTGTATCATTGAGGTACACCATTGCTGTGTAGGCAATTGATGCCTCAAAATTGCATTTAAGGTCTCATCTGCCTCTGTGTATTTGTAGAAGTTCGGAGGCACTTCAAATAAATGGCTGATCTCATTCATAATAAAAAACAAATTCTCTATTCTGTCATAGAGACTTTGCCCAGATGCTGGCCCTGTTACCTATGAGCTGCTTGATCCTTGACTGATCTGATTGGTGGCAAATGTGTTCACCCTTTTTGCATAAACCTCATGTGATAGAAGTTTCCGTGCACTGTTGAGCAAGCTAGGAAGACCTCTTCCCTGTAATGCTGCAAACTTTTCCATGAACTTGTTGACCTCTGTTTGCATGTCCTGGCTTCTTTTATCCAATGTCTGCACCAGGCTTTTCAGTGTGAGGACCCTCTTTATCAGCTGGATAGTTTCTATCCTGTTGGAGATCCCAATTGCTGCCAGCTGAGGACCTGTCCGGTTATTAAGCACATTAATCATTCTGCTGGCTATCTCAGGCATACTGCCTAGAGATGCCCTTGCTCTATGCACTTCTTTTTGTGCTTTGCCTATGAGCTCCATTTGCTCATGGATAGTTTCAATGTATTGCCATTGATCCGTTATTGATTGGCCAATGTGGGTCCACAAAACTGTCCTGATCTCAACCACCACTTTGTCAAGGGTGATCTCTTTCTCCAACTCCTTTATCTTTTCTTTGAGAGCTTTTATTTTTCTCCCTTTCTCAGCCACATTTTTCTTGGATTTGTCATATTTCTCATTCAGCTTGGCCAAATTCTCCTTGGCTCCATTCAGTTCTGTCATCTGGGCTTTGAGGGCCTGGATCTCACTCATCAATTTCTGCATGTCAATGCTCGGAGCCTGCTCTGTAGTTGGTGCTGGTGTTGTTGTTGACGTTGATGGTGCTGCCGGTTCTGTGGGAGGAGCAGTAGTCTTTGGGGGCTCCTCAAGGTTTATAACCTTTGGAGGCGGCTGAGAAGGCAGGCCTCCCTCTTTGTGCTGCAGGGCTGCCTGCAGTGCAACCTCTGTGTCCTCCAGCTTCCCTTCTGTCTGCACTAGCTGCTTGTGCAGTGCTACCAGCAATGTATCTACCTCCTGGTCTTGCCTCTGCTGAGCAACCTCATCTATTTGGGGGTGAATGGTTGCCGGGAGCTTCACCTTCTTTCTTAGGGCTGCAAGGTCTACATCTCTTATCTTCAACAGTGATTGTATGGCCTTTGGATCCTTGGGGTCATGCCCAAGCTCTATAATTATATCCTCCAAAGACTTGATCCTGTTGTCTTTGGCCTGGGAGGATGCCTTCTCCAACTCAAGTTTGGCAGCTGTATTATTTAGGTTGTTTTCCAACCTATTAGCCAACATTGTTTTGTCTGCCAATGTTGCATAGACCATCTCACCTGTTTGCTTGTGAAGCTCTATTTGGTCCATATGGTGGATGTCCTTTGTAAGAACCTCAAGGTTGGTTCTTATATAGTCTGTAGCTGACTGTGGTTGCAACATAGTGGGCATGAAATGACTCATGGTCATTTTTCCTTCTGTGATGTCATAGGCTGACATAAGCCTTTGTTGATTGGTAGGGGCCATCTTTAGCAACTGGTTGTAGATTTGGAGCCTGAGTGGCTCATTTCTCCTCTTGATATCAATAAACTGTTGCTTGATGCCTGCCTCTGCTCTCCTTTGATAACTTCAGGAGATGACCTCTCCTCCAATAGTTCTCTCTTGTTCCTTCTGAAAGGAACTGACAGATGCCTTCATACTTGGTGGGCCCATTCCCAACGATTGCCCCATAGGCATTTCTTCCTCAGAGAGGGGATTTAATCTCTGCCTTTTCTCCCTTTGATTTGTTGATGTGGTGAGGGGAGTCTCGTGTTCTCTGTCCCTCTTCTTTCCCTTTTCCTCCTTTTGTGGAGTTTGAAGCACTGAGGCCTCCACTGTCTTTTCTTGCCCAGAAGGCATTTTCTCTTGAGCCTGTTGCTCAGTAGGTGTTGGGGCTTCATCCATTTGCTCTTGCTGCATAGGCTGCCCCTCTTCTTGATGTTCTTCTTGTTGTTCAACCTCATTTTCTACTTGTTGTTCTATTTGCTGCTTTGTCCTAGGAGTTGGTTGTTCCTGATCCACCTGCTTGCCTTTATATTTGCTTGATTCTTGTTGGGCAATTCCGGCTGCTTGCTTCTGGGCTGTGGAATATGAGGCAGCTGCTCCAATTTGCCTTTGACAGGAGGAGGAAACCTGCCCACAAGTTTCCAAGTCATCCTCTTTTTCAAGATTCCTTGCCTCTCTTTGTAGCATTTTCTCTCTACCAATGGGCTCTTCTAGGGTGCCCTCTTTCCAGCTTAAAGTATTGGCATACTGCTTAATATGAGGCAATTTAACGTGAGCGTAGCCACCCAATTTGTATTTTATCCTCCTGAGGGAAATGAAGTGGTTGGGTTCATAAGGCACCCATTTGAAGTTCGTTTACAATCTAAGGGTCTCTAGGATCAGGTCAACTTCCTTCCATCCTCCCTCCCTTTTATTGTACAGAAAAGGGCCTAGCTGATTTCTCACCTTTAGTTGCACCTTTTTATTTTTGCTTTGGAAATGGACAAAGTCTGCATTTCCAAACCGCCTAAAGTACTCTAGGGCAAAGAGTCTCATAGGGACATATCTTGACAACCTATAAGGACTCAACTCACAGCCATATATTATGATTACTGTGTGGTGTTGGTAAAAGTACCAATCACCAATGCTGTAGGCCTTTGAGAGGTGAAGGATTCTTTGCATTTCCTCTGTCAATCTGGGAGGAGGGACACCCAATAACAAGGTCATGGCTGGATGGATGAAAAGGTCAATGAATTCACAGTAGGTGTAAGGTGAATAGGCTCAAAGGTGACAGACTAAAGACCAAAACACAACAGACCTTGGGCTTCCCTGGGCATCTAGCTTTTTGAGAGGGACAGGGAAGGCCTCAGGCTGATAAAACAAGAATAAATGATATATGTACCTGGTGCATTTAAACACCTTTTCCATTTCTAGATTCATTAATTGCTCATGAATGTTATTGGCAATAAAAGTGGCAAAATCATAATGCACGGCAGGAGGCATTCCTGGGGAGAAAATGGACAGCATGGCCATAATGGTTTCATCCACATCCTCATATAACCCATAACCCAGGATGTAACTGATCAAATCCACCAACATTTTTCCCAGCTTATTGAGATACTGATAAGCTATAGGAAGGGTGGTACTCATAGCTTCAAATTGTAGCTGGATAAACAACTGACTAATCCTGGCAATCTGAGCACTGGACAGCTTGCCCCCTTTCATTATTAAGTCATGGATGGAGAGAGGGGTTAGGGGCTTTGTAGTCTGAAAGTGCAGCATTTCATTGATGGTCTCAGGGGTGATATGGAACAATATTGAGCCTGAGGGGCTGAGAACGGCTCTCTGACAGGAGTCATAGCTAGACCTACATTGATTTATCAAGTTTGGGAGGACATTGACTTGAGTAAGGTTGTAAATGGGTATGTGGGAGTCCCAAATTCCTAAGGTATCAGCCCCACTGAGATATTGGGCCTTTAACTCATTCAACAGGTGAATATTGAATTTGGCTGTCATGGACATGCAGTCTAACATCTGGTAATCTCTATCACCCAGGGCCTTCCACTCTAGCTCTCTGTGTCGGGTGTTCAGAGGCTAAACATTCAGGGCTACTGTTGTTTCCATGGCTAGGTAGTACTTATGATTTTGTGCTGAAACTGGCTTTAGTAGGCAGGAGAACACAGAGGACTAATATTGCAGAAGTAAAGCCAATTGTAAGGGTAAATGAGGCAACTGTGGTGACAAATGGCGTAGAATGCTCAAAGGGAGTTAATTTAGGGACTGCAGGGACTAGCAACTCTGTTTTTCCAGTGAATTATGTGTTTCAGGTTTTCAGTCCACGAATGTGCAGACAAAGTGGGAATTTAGGAAAAGGTGACTGTATATGGGTTCGGTGAGCGAATTTTGACCCTGCAACTATGAAGGAGCGCTGGTATATCGGGATTTTGTTGGTAAATACAGGTTGTATTACTCTTGTTAATTGAGTGTTGTAGAATTATGGACAGAAGCAATCTCTGAGGGGATGCTTTGGGTAAATACCTGGTGAATTGCCGGCAATGGTCACAAATGCAGGCAGGTGGGAGGCAGCAGTGTCGTTCAGGTTGATTTTTGCAGGTTGGCGATAGGTGGTCATAAATTACATGCAGAGGTGAGCAATAGTTCAGTTTGCAAAAGTGAGAAAAAACGCGAAAATTGGCTAAAATATGGAATTTTTGGGTATTGGCACGCTTTTTGGATGACGTCAGCATGATGTCATTAGGTGGGGTCAGGGTCGGTGACGTCAGCATGACGTCACCAGGTGACGTGGTAGTCTGTGGGCGGTCCACGGGGATTTCAAAGGTGGAAAATATGTCGGAGCGCTAGTGGGTGGGGCTGCTGACAGGGCGCCGGGTGGAAGTTACGTGGGCGGGCGTGGCGTTGGCGTGGGCAAGCGGTATAGTTGAGCGGTAAGTGGGTTTTCTCAGACCGCCTTCTATACGGTCACGGTATTGTCAGAAGGCGACTCGAGAAAATATGGGGGTGACGCGTGGTAGAGGCCTGACGTCACCCTCTGATAGTTTCTCGGGTGGTATCTTTCGGTCATGGAGGCCCATCCGATATGCATGTGGGCCGTCAGATGGGAAAGCCCAGATCTGATGGTCGACGAGTTGATAAGTTGCAAGTACAATATGGAAGGTGGGCAACATAAAATATTAATATTTTGGAAATGCGAGCCCGGCAAAAAACATTAGGAGAAGTGGGTTTTTGGGTTGTTTTGCAGAGTTACGGGTTAAAAGGATTTTTGCAAAGGTTAACTTACAAAATGGGTTTTTGGCTAATTAATACGAGCAAATCCCGGATTAATCCCAGAATTAATTATTTAGCACTCTTTGGGTCGCGCTCAAATGTTTTTAGCACTTGAAGACCTTGAAAATCATACATAGGGCTATAATGCTCGGGGAAGGGGATACTTAGATTTTTTGGGTTTTTTGCCAAGTTTTACATAGTAATAGGGGAATAGGGGGTATAGGGAGTTAAATAGTGATATGTTAGTAGTTAATATGAGTGAAAGGGGTGGATGGGGGGGGTGGAATACTAAGTTTTTTTATTATATGAAATCAACTTAGTTTTTAGGAAGTAGATCAAAATGAAAAGAATATTTGTACAAGAAATGTGGCTCTTAAAGAAACTAGAACCAACAAAAGACTTTGACTTTCTTTGTGAACATGGGTGGCATAGGGATGTTAGTCATGAATGTGATAGGGGGTGATTTGGAAGTTAGACATGCTCCATTAAGTTTCTGTAAGACTGCTGCAAATAGGCCATTTGTACTGGCACCATGTTTTTACCTTTGCTTTAGGCCAGTGAAATGCCCTGAACCATGCTTTTTGCAACCCCCTCTGCCTACCCACTCTATTACCTAGCATTTTTTGTTACTCCAAGGAGGGTGCACTTAGATTTGAAAAACCCTTTTGTGCCTTTTCTTTTCTTTTGGATTTCTTTTGATTTTCTATCTAAAGCTACCCTTATTGCTTCCAAGGCCCCAGATTAAACAGATGGGACCCTTCTTTCTCTACCTATCTACTTTCCCTGCCAAGATTGAGCTATTTGGATAGGTTTCTTTCTCTAATCTACAACAAAAATTGAAACATGGCATGACCCAGGTTAGGTTGTTGGATCACCCATTCTAAAACAGGGAAGCATCAACCAAATGTAGGTATACTTCCTCTACAAAAAATATGAGATCTTTGTATCATCAAAGTAGATCATATTGGCACTTCCCCTGCCAATCATGAAAAATGAAACCTAATGGTATTGGTAGCTAACAGTACACAAAGATCAATCCTTACTAGCTACAAGATCTCCTATAGGTTACTACCAAATCTCCCATCCACCTATAGAAACAACTCTTTACTCACCTATAACACAACATCTCATTCACCTATATCAGAGTCATCTGGAATAGTAGTAACACTATCAAAAAGGGTTCCATCCATGACACAAATATGCATTTATCAAATCTTACCCTTTTAACCTATTCTAATCTTTAGAAAACATTAAAAGTGTAAGAAGGAAATATTTTCATAACCATATTTACTTAGCAGGAATGCTCAAAGATATTTAGTAGTAGGCTTCACTTTTCCACCAAGACACCCACACGTGTGGTAGAAGAACAAGACAAAAAGTGGAAAGAATCGTGATAGTGGGATGATATTGTTTAGTAATATTGAGAAACATTGCACATGATGAGGTAGGTGGGGGACAACCCACCATTGCATGCTAAGCCCATCAACCTTAATGAATGACCATTTAAATTAAGGCCATCCAAGCCTGTTGTGCATGAAAAATTATTTAAAACTCCAACAAGGCCCCATCACTGCTATAAGAAACCAACCCCACTACAAAGCTTCCAAATGAACCTACAGGAACCTATAAGTGTTTTCTATAATAGTAAAACATAACATTATACGGAGGAAAAATTCATCTAGAACAACAATCTAAGGCTCAAAGATTAATGGAATCTTCACATGAAATATAAGTGAAGGAAATTCTCCCCATTAACATTTTATATATGTGCTCAAAACATCTCAATTATTGGAATGAAACCCTTTGTATTTTATAGTATGAATTCCAATGGGAGTAGCAGTTAGATGGTATGATTATTTCCTTATGAATATGGTGTACTAAATGATGGAGGGTTTCATAATATAATTCTTCTTTCCCAATCTTGAAGAAAAATTGTGCATATTTTCTTTGTAAAAATGTCCCACTGTACAAGAAACCCTAAATTCCTTTAGTAACAATAGACCAATGTCCCATCCTACCAAATTTCCTTGCTCCATTATTCGATAATTTTACTAAGACATGGGATCATATTTAATAGGATAGATCCAACAAACACCTCAAGAATCCATCAAAACCTTGAATTCAGAGACATTTTTGAAAGTTTTTATTGGCTAGGATTTTTTGAAAGGTTTAGGGGTTTTGATGATGATGTTGCTTTGGAATTCTCATCAACCCTCTAAAATATTTAAAGGAATGAGATTATTATTTTATTGAAAGGCATAATTATATATCTAAATAAGGACCCCATTAGTAGGATCACCACTCTTTCTAGTGGAGTCAATCAGATTAAAGACAAGATACCTGAGGTAGAAATTGTTAAGAAAATATATTTTTTTCTGAAATTGACAACTTATGGATGATAGGAATGGGGTGAGAAGAGTAAGCTTACTAAATCCATGGGATGAGATGGCTTACCACATACTCAAGTACATTTATTTTGAGAGAAGGCTCAATATTTTCTATGCTGATCAGTTTAGGCTACTCTACTAATTAAGGTTTCAAGTTGACTTACCTTTTGAGGAGTAACTCAGTATATTACACATTCTCTTTCAGTCATTGAAGAAGACGAGCACAAGAACAAAATATGGAAAACATCACTATTGATCTCACCATTGTCAGATTAGACTAATAATTCTAGATGCCCTGGAGCACCTACAAAAGAATGTCTCTAGAACTGAATTCATTGATATGGATAACGAAGCTTTTTTGGAAACCCAATTAGAAGCTAAAAGAGGCATAGAAGGGGCTGAAATATAAGAGGAAGCTAAAATAAGGACAAAATAAGAAGATGAGGTAGAAATAGGAGGAGAAACAAAGGAAGAAATGAAGGAAAATATGGAGAAAGAGGTAGAAAAACAAGCATAAGTACAAATTGAGCTAGAAAGAGAGGTAAATATAGTTAAGGAAGTGTTCTCCAAACTTCAGTTAGCAGAAGATGAGGCTCAATATATTCCAGTACCATAGGAAAAATCCTAAAATCCTCAAGCTATCAAGGCACTAATAAGACGAGGAATGAAAAGGAAAAAGGGGCATATGGAAGTAACATAAGAGAACTTAGGTGAAGATGTGGTTGATTTTTTTGTATCCCTCAAAATTCCATAAAAGGAAAATGAAAAAAGCCAAGTGAACCTCCTCTTCATTTCAAGAGAAAGAATTGCCATAGAATAAAACTCATTAACAAAGCTTAGCCTCCACTCCCACTCTAATTACCATTGAAAAATCACCTAGCCTTCAGGAGGAAGGACTTCAAGAGGAAGAAGAAAAAAATATAATGATAATTTACGCATCACGTAAAGGAAAAGATTTATAGGAGAAAACAAAAGGACTAAGCACTCAAGATACCTTGTTTCCAAATAAAAATGCAATGCTACAGGAGAAATTTGCAAAGCTAAAGAAGTAGACTATAGAGCTATAGGAACAAACTATAGAGCTTTGGCAACCAGAAGCTCCATAATACCTCTTTTCTTATTACTCTAGGATCAAGGTAGGGAAGGTACTGTATATCCACCTTTCATAATTCCTATTCTTTGCGCTTTAGGGAGAGAGGCGTACAAAATATAGGTGTGTGAAGATTACAAAATATAATTGGGTTGTTGATGTTGGAATTATGGAAGGAAATATTAAAGATATGGGAGAAGAGATAAGGAACCTCATATTTCATGAAGCTAACAGAAGAGATCATTTGGAAAAGGAAAACCAAAAACTGAGGATCCAACTATTCTAAATACAAAGTTGTTGCAAGAAAAACAAAACTAGATTGCCACTCTGACCAATCTCTCCTTGGAACCTACAACTCATAGGCACTCATCAAAGACCTATCCTTTATTTTTGAAATACAATTTTCATAAATTTTAGATTAAAACATTGGCACAAAAATGTTCCCTTACCATGTAGGATGTAATGAAACTCATTGATTTGTTTTCCTCTGGTGCAACATTGAGGGCAAAGAAAAAATTGTAGAATTCTATATGCATAACTTGGTACTTCTTGAGATGAAATTTTGGGACCCAAATTCTCATCCAGGAGATGTAGTATTGATGCCCCTATCTTGATGGCTCAGGCATGAAGAAATTAGGGTGGAGGAGGTAAGCAAATTATTAGACAAGGAAATAGGGGAAACACTATGGGATAGTGTAGAGCTTCCATCCCCACATATCCTTATTGTAGATCATAAACTCATATCAAAACATCTTGATTTGTTATAAATCTACAATGAAAGGTAGGAGAAGGCTATCCTCCACTTTGAGGATACCTTTAGTTTATTGGGTGAGTAAATCTTTCATGCATGCGTAAGGAGATTGCAAACATCTCCATATAGTTTGAGAATAAAGGAATATCGTTCACCTAGAAGGTTAACGGCTATAGTAGCCCAAATGCCTTTGTATAATAGAATGATCTAGATACTTGGACTCCACTGGAATTTAGTCCTCCCTTATTGTTAGGCCTAGAAGATCATAAAAAGCAAGAGGAATACATAAGGGAATGGACTGAAATTAAATAAAACACAAGTTTCCATCTCTCAGGGGCTTCTACATCTAGCATAACATGGGATCTCAAAATAACCATCAAGAGGATGAGTGAAGAGTAGAAAAAGATGAAGATGAATAAGTTCCTCAGAGAAAGAGCAGCAATTGTAGTAGGGGGGTATGATAGGCCTCCCAAATAGGTACAAATTAAGGCCCATCTAACCTTTCCTAGGCCCATTTAATCTTTCCTACACTTAATAATTTGTTCTTCATATTTACTATCTTCTTAGGAAGATTAAGAGATGATTTTCATATCTTGTGTTCCTAATGAATTTATTATGTAGAATATTGACAATATTTGATGCACATCACAGAGGAATCAAACCAAGAGAAAAATATGGGGCTTTCCCCCTAATGAAGGATGGTCAAAATGTGGCCACGTTAAGGCTGTTATCACTCCCCTATAGTTGTGAAGTTGTCAAGGAACTAGACACTATTTTCTATGGTTTTCTTAGGGAAGAAACCCTCTCTTCATTGAGGTTGCCCCTTGGTTATTTTTGTATAAATAAGTGGCTTGAGTAGCCCATTAGGGATTCAAACATTTGGAGATCAGAGTCAACGCTAGTGAAATATCTTACCTAAATTTTTAGTTCTATAATATTCCATGTATGACCACATTTACTAATTAATGCGAGGAACCTCTTTGGTTTCCATACTAATTTTTCTTTAGGGACATGAGTCTCCTTGGGTTATGGCCCAACGTAGGTGCTCAAGCCCTCTTATTGAACTCTTAATTTATATGCATTGGTTCAATCATACATTTCTACAATATTATATCTATAAATATTGTCTTTATCTAGTTAGTGAATGAGCTTGTCTCCAAGTTTTTTTTATGCATCTTTCTTTGATGAACTTAGCAATAAGTTATTTCATGAAGTAATATTTTTTCATGAAGTAGTTCAACTCATCCTTTTGGTCATTAATATTGTTTTCTTAGATCACTGAGTTAGTTAGTTTATCATCCTACTTATGCATTCTTCTTTAAGTTTATAAAATAGTTATTTGATAAAGTTAGTACTTATTTTTATGAATTTATCTTGCTTAGATCGTTATCTCTTTGTTCATTTTCATACATTTCTACAACCTATTAGTGCATGAATTTATGTCTTGGCAAGCTACAGGAAACTCCAAATTTACCATTTTGTTCCATGAACTGATCCATTATAGGCACTCACACTTGTGAAAGACTCTTTGACTCTCCTTTAACCCTCCTTCACCTTATCCTCCTCTTAAATCACATGTAGAATGATTGTTACTTCTCTCAAGTCTATCTCTTGTAACAAAACATGGACTCCTATAGCAACCTACAATTTTCATGAAAACACATCCATATTTTTACCAAAGGCATAATCATCCTTTTTTAGCATGTTACAATTCAAACCAAGTCTAAGGTTTGAATTTGGAATTTTAGGGACCCCCTAGAATCCTTGACCTGGCGGTTCTAGTAAAATTTCTTTCTATTATGAAAATTGTGTTTTACTATTTGAATGTTCTCCTGTAGTTGCAAAATTGCTTACAATACATAGTAGCATGGATATGATTTTGTTATATATTTATTTAATTCATTTTCTTTCATTACCTACAATTAGAATAGGTTTACTTGTTATTTTCCATTTTGCAATTTCTGTGAATTTCCTGTAGCATAGGTAGCAGAGCAGTCAGTATGTAACCTAGTTGCCATTCAATAGATATCACTTGCATAATATCAACAAAAGAATAAAACATTGAACATTGCACACATAGTCTTGGCCAATATTAATTTTTTAGAAATCCTGGGTTGAAAATTAAAGTCAAGATCCCTTATGAGTTGCATCATAATTGCTTTAATATTAAGGGTCATCACTAAGTAAAATGAAAAACTCTATCTCACTATCTATAGCTAAATACAAGAACATAGTAGAAAATTCATGTTTCACTCAGGTCCTATTGATGAAACAAAATATGGAATATATCAAGGTCGGACTTGCTCACCCCATTCCTAATACATGTGATAATACTAGTTCTAATAGCATTTCAAAGAATCCTATAATGAATTCGAAGACAAAGAATTTTCCCGTTAAATATCATTTATTGTGAGACCAAGTAGCGTATAAAATTGTTAGGCTTAAGTATATTTCTAGTAAAGAATAGATTGCAGATATTTTCCCCAAACCTTTTCCTAAGGAGACATTTCAATATCTAAGACAGAGGCTTGGAGTGATATGTCTCTCATCTCATTAGTCCTGTAAGTATCGAGAATAAAATCTTCTCAACACTTGTTAAGGATTTAGAAAATTATTTGTAGGAAGAGAATGATGATACAAAAAGTTTCTAGAATTTCCATAATTCATATAATCTAAATTGGTTCACTCATAACACATACCATTAGTATCAAGGATTTAAAATTTGGTTTATGTCATTGGTATTAAACCATTCACTAGAGTCAAAAAATCAACATAGAGTTGAGAGTGAGGGAATGAATTAGTTCAAGTGGTTTTAGATGCATAATCCTACTCGATTAGTTCACAGCAAACATACAAATGTGAAATTGGGTTCAAGAAATGCATGGTTGTTAAGAAAAAAATTACAAGAGGAGAGCCAAACTGCTTAACCATTGGAGGTTCAAGTGAGATATAGGGGAAGTGACTAGTAATTGGCACCACGTTTAGATATTGATATGGATCTAATATTAGTTGAATTTGGAGATTGGTTTCTAGTATAAGGGGGAGACAATCTTTCATTTGAAGGAATTCCAATAGCGGTATCAAATAAAACAGTCCAATGCTAAGGGTTATCATAAATTATTAAGGGGGAGATTATTGTCATTGTTGTAATTGATATCAAGGCTGATAATGACAATAAAATAGATGGTAGAAAGGTAAGAAGGCATACTAGGTTAAATAATGAATAGGTATAATACTTCAATGCTTAATTGTATGCCATTAAATGAGGGAAAAATATCACACAGTTAGTAAATGGCCGAGCATATTGGGTCAATGTATATTTCAACCATGTACACTTATATATGGTGTTAGGTCTATATTTTGTTACTATGTGTGTGGATTGTGGATATTGTCCAATGTTTTGGGTGTACACTCCACCCATTCGCAAGTACCAATGAAGTTGAGTTATTAGAAAAGAGTGAGAATATAGGGTTATAAGGGTGCGAAGAATGTGAGACATTAGGATTTCTAGGTCAAGAAAGGAATGTTAGGTGAAAAAAGGAACGATAGATTATAAAGGATAGTTAGGAAATAATTATAGCTACTAGAATGAAAATGTTAATGAAATTTATATAATAGAGAAAATTATATATTTTGACGACAAATGAAATCTATAAATATTAATTAATTCCCTGATTAACAATATAATTAGGGGAAATAAAGAGAAAGATAAAGCATGATTATATTAAATAAATAATTTTAATATTATTATTAAACATTGATTAAATAATAATTAAATAAAACAATGGTTTAACAATAACAATTTATTAAATAAATAAATTAAAGCATAGAGTAAGAAGGATTGGAGGAAAAAGTGAAGAACGGGAAGAGGGAAATATTAGAAGGGGAGGAGAGTGAGAAAGAATAGGAGATAGGGGGCAATATTTATTAATTAATGACCAAAGGAATTAAAGAAGATAATCAGTGAAAATAAGTAAGACTATTATTAAAATTATTGACAACGAGAGAGTAAGAAATAAGTGGGAAGGAATGAAAACCTAAAAAATCAATGCTTGAAGTTATGAATTAGAGGTTTCCAAGATTGGTTTAATTTTTAGCCATATTAAAAATTAAAGTTATTCAGATGTTTTTTTATTTCATGGGATTCACGGATAATCTGAGTGGAATAGAAGGGAGCAGAGGTAAGGTTTTTCACTTGGTCAAAACATATGAGATGTTTCGATTTGAAGGAATAATTAGCAAGGGAATATTTTGAACAATGATTATGATATGTATCTTCCATATTTTCTTTTAAATGGGTTTTAATAGGTCTTCCAGTCCGGCCTTGTTGTATCATCTACAACCACCCTCCAAAATTTCACCTATGCTTCAGTTTTAGAGCTTCCTTCTTTTCCACAGGAGCTCATCTTGCACTAATTAGGTATTCATCCTTAAAATGAGACTCATATTTTCTTTTTTTCTTTTGTATTCTCACTTATTTGATTCTTTTAAGTCATAAACCAATCTCCCAACTTTGTCTCATAGAAGTTATGGGATTGTCTCAAGAAACTACATAATCCTTGAGGGGAAGCATCCTTGATGATAGGAATTATGCAGTCCTAACTAGAAGCCAACCTTGAGCTCAAGAACAGTGCAGTCATGGAAGGAAGCTCAACATTGAGCCCAGAAATTGCACAACACTCACTAAGCTTAGAAACTGCACAGTGCACTAGGCCAGAAAATTTTCCAATTCGACATAATTGTGCAGTGTTTCCCACCAGTGTGCATGGCATGTTTCCCTAAAACAAATAAAAAAGAAAAAGGAAAAAAATAATCCATAAAAAATAGGGATCTACTTTTAGTATCATGAAGGAGGGACTTGTGTTATTTTTAGAAACTTCTGCAAAGTGTCCTTTCTTCCTTGATTTTAGGCATGTGTGTCATAAACCCTAGTTCACCTAAATTTATTTAATTGATACTTCTAGAGCTCATTTTGCACACTTGATCTTGAAGCTCTAACATTCTAGAGGAGATCAAGGAACCTTCAATGTGATCATCATTGTTTTTCCTCGTGAGTTTTTCTTTTATCATCATTTGCCACGTTTTCCATTTCTTTTTGTCATTTGGATTGTGTGAGTATTGTTTCACTTATTTCTCTTCATGGTTACTAGTGTTTTAACTTGTAAAAGTGTTATTTTAATTTTTACATTTCCTTTTCCCAAGTGCCACATTAGCTTTCTTGTTTTTTCCTTTCATTTGATTAGTTGCCTCACTTGATTCACATGCATTTACTCTCACGTATTCATGTATGCACTTGGCTTCACACTATCTCTCATGTTTTCTTGTTTTCCACACTTCCCTTGGCTAGTTTTCACTTTTCTCAGATGGCACTGCGAAATCCTAACAGTCAAGCCACAATATTGGACTTTGGAATTACGCAATGTGTAGTCCAATATTGTTCCAACTATACACTATGAAGTTACAGGAGCCATGATGTCATCTTGGCCATTGAAACTGTGTAATGTGCAGTCTCTCATAGGCCTCTTCCTAGGCTTAACTACGCATTGCGCAGTTTCAACCCACAAGCTTCAACCTTGGCTATTCGAATTGTGCAGTGCAAAGTTCCCGTAGGAAGGAACACCCTATTACCAATGAGAATTTCATAATCCACCCCATTAGATGCCCAGTTTGCTGCTTGAACTTTCCTTGTAATTAGATTTTCTTAAGACTAATATTTTCTTGCCATGAGTGTATTTTTTCTCCCACACGTACAACCATTCGAGCATCTATCCAGTAGTCATTGTTACCATGGCACATAAGAGAGCCTCTTCAAAAGTACTAGAGAAGCAGTTGAGAAAATGTCAATAGATTTTCCAGTGTATGTAAATACTCAATTGTTTATAGAAAAGGGATCATCACTGACATCAAAGCATGTTAAATATTATTTTGAAAAGGACATGAAGGTAGATTTGGAGGATTGACAAGCACATCTCAACATCCAAAAGTTAGGATTATATAAGGTTTCATGTAGGTATCCAACCTTCCCATGTGCATATGTCATCAGTTGGATTGTCTGACACATTGATGAGAACACCATGACATTGAGCAGTGCTAGTAGGCGAAAGCTTTCCACCTTCTGAGTAGAGGACCATCAACAAATGTATCACTTACTCGAGCTAGTGGAGTGCATGGACTCACTTTTATATGCTGCCCACAACAATGTGAACACAAGAGGCATTATCAATGGCTGGGTGAAAGAGCCATCAAATTTTCAACTAGCACCCACCCATGTGTACAAGCGAAAGCCCTTCAAGAAGGCCTACTAGCTCTTAGTTATATTCACTTGCAAGATCCATGGTCAAGAGGGCATGGAAAAGTTTCCTGAAGGGTCGGAAGTCTCATTAGACTAAGTGTTAAATGATGGGAAGCCATTCAACTGGTAAGATATGTTGGCTGGACAGTTGAAGGCCCATGTAGCACAGGCTTGGATGCCTTCCAAGGGTGAGAAAGAAAGGTTTTATATGTTTGCATACTTATTGGATGCAATTTGTGCACAAAAATAGTTCCATGGCATGAAATGGACATGGACACCATGAGAAACCGTTGTGGACATCTATTTTAAGTTTCTTTTAGGATGCAATTATCAAGGAGTAATGTCACGACTAACTAACCACTTAATCATCCCTCTTTACAATCTTATCTATGAATAAGATCCACCTTGCATGTCACAAGAAGAAATGGAGGTAATAATAGATATCGTAGATTGGTATGCCTCACCAAGTGGCACCTTCATTAGAGTATTTGGAAGAGAGAAGTGTTTGCATGTTTTACAAAGGTACGCCACCGACAAAATTGTCATTCAATAAGTATCATACCATCTTACCATATGGTTATCAATAACATTGCACAAGAAAAAGAAGGCACCATGGCCCATTGTTCCTTTGTAGATTGGATTATATGAGATAAAGAATTTGAAATTTGCGGATGTCGAGGCAAAGGAGATAGTGAGATTTGAATTCGGCACTTGGGATTTTAATATGTATGTTCCCCATTGTATTTGTATAGAGCATTATGGGAGACTTTACCTTCATTGGATTGGTAGGGCATTCCATTGGCTAGAAGATGATCAATGGAGGCAATGTTACAATGCGTCCAGACTCCATGAGTTGTTTAGCTTGGCACATAATTCAAAGGTTGTTCCATGTGAGGATTTTTTCACCATACATAAAGTAGTTGTCTACGTCAATGGCTTATAACAGCAGAGAAAATAGTTTGCTAAAACTCTCAAGAACATATAAGATGCCATTTCTTATGTGCAAGAGTGGAAAATGCGATACAAAGGGGCAGCGCTTCACTTAATGAAGAAAATGAAGCCACGAGAAGAGAGAGAATTTGAGCATTCAAATGTTGATTCAAAACAACAAGCAACTTGTCTCATTCAGTTGCAGCATTCAAGCCTCATATCTATTGTTGTTTAGTAGTTGGGATGTCTTGGTGAGAGCACACTAGATTCCATCAGTCAGTTCACTCACCAAGACCAAATCCAAACCCAAGAACCAAGTCCGACAAGAGATCGAAGAGTACTTGGAGAAGCTGAGACATAATGCCACAAAGGAAGACTTAGAGTTGAATAGATGAAACATCAATAATTTCATCAGTGGTCCTATCAAAGTTAGAACAATGTTGCCCATGCTTTAAAACAAATTGGACATAGGTTCCAAGATAATGTACCTGGATGCCATGGAGGTCAAAGTCTGCTTCCAGCCAAACACCATCATGCAGTTTGGGGACATCATCACATAGTATCAATATTGGCACCAATATGTGACCGAGAAGAAGCAAGTGGAGGTTGTTGAGATAGACTTCTCTCAAACTCAAGAATCATAGTGTTGTGTCTTGTTAGGTTATCAAGTTGTCTCGACCCTATTTTGTCTTATATGGGTATAATCATAAAATTTAATATTATTTCTAATTATGTTGTAAGTGAAATACCAATTGATAATATTTGAATATGAAGAATCATCATGTAATGTAATATGTCATTTTGTAAATAAGTTGAAGAGTCATGAGTGTTGGGTAGCAGAAGCCCCGCGCAACAGTCATGGGGCACAAAGCCTAAAATTTTGGGTAAAGATAGGGTAAAGACTCTGCAGGATGCATGGAGCGCGAAATGTAAAAAGTCGAGTCAAAGGGTTGTCCACCCAAGAAATAATATAGAATAATAGGAAGTAGGTTGGTCCACGGACCATAGGAAGGTATAAATAGAGCGTGGCTCTGTGGGGAGAAGGAAGTTTTGTTTTTGGGTATGATTTTGGATTTGAAATGTAATGGGATTTTGAGAAGGAAAGTCTTGAAGCATCTATAAATCTGAGTCAAGGGTTTGGGTAGTAGATAGAGGCTCTGCAGCTATGTGCATAGAGGCCTGGAAGAGTCCGCAGCTGTGTGCATGGACCCCTATAGCTGAGTGCGCAGGGCAGATCTGAATGGATTGGTGATAAAGTGGAAATAAAGATAAGTTGCCTCTGTAACTCTGTGTTAAATCTGAATTATCACAAATCTAGATTTTTGTATGGTTAATATAACTATTTGATCTCTGCACATATGCTTATGTCATGGATATATGTGAATCTCAATTTAATCTAAGTGTGCGAACTGGTTAAATTTGATAAATGTTTGCTTAAAGACCCTGCTAAGTAGATCTGATTTATAATACCTCAACAAGTAATTAATACGAATTAACCTAGGTTCAGATCTATGTGGAAGCGGAGTAGCACGAGGCTTTAGAATGGCTTTTGAACCCTCTAGATCACATCTAGACATCCCAAGGGTGTGGAAACCTGGTTCTAGCAGCCTCCCCTGCTACCTCGGGTGAGACCTCAGTCCACGCTCCGCGAGATTTTGCCGAAAGGGCCGATAGCTATGGGATTTCTTTCGCTAAGTAATTCTTCCGAACCTAGGTCAGGACTATATAAGCCAACAAATGGTTCCGTTGCCAAGACTGAGATCTACTGAAGGGGTGTCTTATGTTGGGACGCTGGAACCTTACCAAGAAAGAGATTGAAGAGTGGTGGGATCTGAAACTCCACGAGTTCGCAACTCAGGAAAACAGAAACCCTCGAATATTGGAGGAAGATTGGATGGACCACAATATAGACACAGATATACAGGAGGTCTTCTTCACAACATTTCTGGTAGAGCTATACGAGTGGGTCACAAGGTTAGCTGACAACACGGGAAGGTGCAGATTGGACAAGCCTATTGTGTGGACTCTGGAACTAGTGTGTAGGCTAGAAGCCACCGAAGATAAAATCACATGCACAGTAGATCATTGGCGAGATTGGGTAATAGGAGGATTTATCATTGAGTTCACGATAGATAAACCTATGAGCTATAGTGAAGCAGAAAGGCGATTTCTTCAAGGACCTTGGGGTAGGTATATCAAATCATTGAATACTTGGATTAAGATGTTGTTGTGTGAAAGACAAATTATGTGCATTTATTGATGTCTAGAGTAACACAGAGTGGAAGAGGTTACCATGGAACAAGAGAGGTAGGAAACAGTGCTTTGGCTTCTATTTGATGGGAAAGTGAGGAGGAGATTGCTAGATTCTCACCAAGAAGTGCAGACCGGTTGATCAAGGAGTGCTTCCTACTGATACCCCCTCTATCCAGGCCACCACCCACTTGACCTACATCAAATCCGTCCACTCCAACACCAACCCCACCTCCAACATTGCCACCACAAAAAGTCAGGATGGCAAGCGCAGTCCAGCTGCCAACATTTAAGGGTGTAGGAAATGAGGAACTAGGTTGGTTCTGGTTTGTGATAAAGTCTGTATGGGATGCGTAGGGCATCACAAATGATAACATCAAGAAGCCTACTTAGTGGGCATGCTGCAGGATTGCGCCTTGACCTGGTACATAAAATATTTAAGTGATCATCCAAATGAAGGAATAACAGTGATCCAGGAGGCGCTAAACAAGGAATTTGGGCAACCAAAGTTAGAAGGAGAGTCAGTTATTAGGTTCAAGGAAATTGTAATGCTGCCTGGTGAAACCCTATGGGATTTGGATGAAAGTTTGAAAAGAACCATCAGCGAGGCCAACATGACACTTTCAGATGCACAACACCACACTTGGTTTGTCACATCATTAATGCCATATCTGAGATTAGTTTTGTCGCAACAAAAGATCTCAACCCAAGTTGAAGCACTGGAGGTAGCAATGCGGCTGCACGAAACCCCAATACAAGATCCACGGTTGGGAGTACAACAAATCCAAGCGCAAATACAAAACTTATGTCTAGAGATGCGAAGCTTGAAACAAGGACAGGCACCTACGATAGAGGTATGGGAAGAAGTGTGGTGCATCAAATGTAAGGGATAGGCCCACGATAAGGACCACTGTCCGATCTTCGCGAACTATGTGGGAGGAGGGGGACCAATAGCATTGTGACTAGAGGTACAAGTTGGGCCAAACATGACGCCCGCACTCTTGTGCACAATCTGTCAGGTGGGAGGAAAGCAGGCCACAGACAATTCTCACCTATTGCCAAACTTAAGACAACCCCCTCCTCAATAGGCTTTTTGTAACTTCTGCAGAACGGTGGGCCATGATGAAAGAAATTGTCATATTTACAAGATGTTGATGGGTCGAACACTTGCTTATAGGATGCAAACAGAGGCACATAGGTAGGATCCCACCGCACTACTCCTGCGGGGAGGGTACTAAGGATGTAGATGGGGCCACGGGGGAATGGGACCTAGACGGGGACAAGGACAATTAATTTGCTATAATTATGGAGGGTCGGGGCATTACGCATGGGATTGAATGAACCCAACCAAAGCCTGTTGTCCTTACTATTACCAATTTGACCACGAAGTAGTTGATTGCCCCACACTGATTGCTCAGATGAGGGAAAAGGGTGCGCTTCTAGCTAACTGCACTCAGAACATCCAAATGATGAAGGCTTAACCCCGTGCGGAGGATCCTAACGTAAATATGATGCTCTAAGGTGGCACCACCACCGTTGAAGATAAAGGGAACCAACTAGAGGTGGATGCATAGGTCCGTAAGGCCCCCTCGAAACAAACAAACTTTGACTTGGAGCATGCGAATGAAACCTTTATGGAATCCAAGAAGAACTTCACCGAAGCTTCTACGTCGGAAAGTAAGGATCAATTCGGATTAGAGAAGGATACTTCTATGCTAACCACCTTCTTGGGAACTTGCATGAACTTACTTAGGGATGCTAAAGCAGTAAAGTGGCTGTAAGAATTGATAACTTGATGTGCGGGAGTAGACGAACCGTGAATGGTCTGAAAATTAGGCAAACATGTTTTGCACACTAGGTGGGAAATGCAATTGACTATCCAGATCAGAGATTATGAGATGGACTAGGTTGTTTTAGATTTGTGGTCTGACGTGAATGTCTTAACAAAGTAGACTTGGGAACGCATGGGCAGGCCTCCACTACAATGGTCGTCGATTCAATTATGGATGGCTAACCAAAAAAAGGTTCTGCCCATGGGTAGAGTGCACAGGGTTATAGTAGACATCGATGGCGCTAGCACCAAAACCAATTTTGAGGTCATAGAAATTGTGGATGATAGTAACCCATATCCTGCACTATTAGGGATAGATTAGGTATCAAATATCAATGGAGTCATCAACCTAAAGAAATGAAAAATGATATTCGAAAAGAAATCTCTCCACATAGTGGTCCTGTTGGATCCAACAGAAGGGGCACGATATACCAAGCCTGTGCATGACGAAAACAGTGATGGTGAGTTGGACTGTATCTACTAGATTATGTTGCAAGATCAGGATAGGGTAAATCCAACAGTGGACAGTAGAATCTCATGGGACCATGATAGTT
The DNA here is from genome assembly GCA_000404065.3 of Pinus taeda. NCBI lineage: Eukaryota > Viridiplantae > Streptophyta > Pinopsida > Pinales > Pinaceae > Pinus > Pinus taeda. The sequence continues at coordinate 24,134 of APFE030493651.1, read as the reverse complement.
CTTGAACGTCGGACTCAGATGAAGAAATTGAATGATGGCAAAATCGACTGCATGAAGTAACCACACTCAATTGTAATAGGATGGTGACAATAGAGGCAAAGGAACAACTCGAGGTATCTACGAAATCACCCCACGCAACTGTTGCTTCAGAAAAGGGTATAGCTCCGAAGATGCGAAGGAAAGGGCGTAGATGTCGAAGGCAGGCATGTGCATGGTTAGAAGAGTGAAACGAAGTAAGCATTCCTCACCAGCATAGGCTACAAGTGTATGAGGTGTGGACATCCAACAAACTTAGAATTAGTAGTCCAAAGCCACTCCAACAGACCAGTGCACCAGCCGTTGACACCAAGGTTAGCAAGGGCTTAGGGAATTTGTGGATACCATGGGTTCACTAGGCCTGTAATAGATAATAGAAGGAAGCTCAGAAAAGACAGAGTAGTCATAGGCCCCGCAACATCAATAAACTGTGGTTACGATGAAGGAAGAAAAGTATGCTACGAAGGGATGGATCCAACAGAGTAGCCTAGGAATGCGATGCGACTTTGCTATCATGGTTGTGTCCACACTCACTAAAGAACATAACCCCCTGACTGGCTACCCAAATGCCTGAGAGGTGTTCACAGCTCGAGCTAGTAGGGAAGTTTCGAACTCACACCAAAGGTGCGAGCACCTAACTAGCAGAAGAAACTACAGTCTCATTGCCTCGAGCAGTTGAAAGAAGGTGTGGGACCATAAACCAGTCTGCAGAAAACTGGCATGGCAAAAGGATTCTTTACTAACCAGGTAGTCCACAAGATGACAACTGCGCCCCAAAGATGGTGCTACCATGGGGAAAAGTCAAAATATGACTGTTAGCAACATTGGTCTTGATAGGAAGGTCAGATTACATCAGAAAGGAATGGGCGGTGGGACATTAAGATGAAAGTTTTAGACAAGATATGCGAATATCTGCCGACTCGACGCCACTAATAAACTGAAAATGGAGGGAAGGTATTTTTTCAAATATCATAGTTTGTGTCTGGCACGGGACTTTTGGTGCTTTGAACTAGCAAAAAGCAGTGAGTACGCGGCTACCAGGCACCCCATGAGTACCATGGTAAGAACTCGAGCATGGGTCGCAAAGGAAATGCAACTAAATTAGGAAGAGCCCGAGGACATGACTCAGGTTCCCAAACTTCCTAAGTCCCCATGTACACCGTGACCCAGGATGAACAAGCAGACAGTGGGAACAGTTTGGCCTCACTAAGATTCAATAAACGCTCGACAGTTCATAAACGCAAAGCAGTCACCACTGAACCCGCTGAGGAAGACGACAATCTACAAGCCTTGATTGATCAGATTAATGCACAGGTAGAGGAAGAAGATGTTGCATTCCAACTCTCATCATTACCCCCATCTTTCTCCATGGACCGAGATGACCAAGATGCTAAAAGACGTGGATGCTGCAAAGACTACGCTCTAGAGTCTGCTTCTTCCAGACAACATAATGTTTGAAGGGTTGCCGATGGGGCCTGTTCCAAGCATCAAATTTGAAGATTGGGACCTGGCAGACAGTGACAAGTTCTCCAAACTAGTCGAAGACGAGTTATTACTGTAGAAGTGGTTACTAGGTGTGAAGAAGGCAAGAATACTAGGTCAGTCTCTCGGGATACTTACAACACTCCAGGAGGACCCAACCATACAGCAAGTGGAAGCCAAGGTGCACGAGTTATAGCAGGCCTATGACATTGCTCGTGGGACTGCACAGGTAGTTGCTAGCATGTAGTGGTTGGCCGGAATGAAGGAGGCCCAGCCGCTCAAGGCCCAAGTTGACGCGGTGCGGCAACAGGAGGCAATACTCAAAGAACATATCCAGCCCTGGCTCGATGAAGCATTTAGCATATCTACAACTATTGAAGGCAAGGTAGCACAGATGTAGGTAGTGTGTGAGACCGAGTAAGCAACTGCAAGTGATAGGGATACATCAGCGGCTCACTTGGAAAAGGTACAGAGGCTCGCAACCGAATTTGTTGCCAGAACAAGCGATATGCAGAAGTTGTTGACTGACCTCTGCGTGAGTATTCCTACACTGTTGTGTGATTTAGGAAGAGTCACGATGATTGTGTTGGGGGACTGTTGGGTAGCAGAAGCCTCGCACAATGGTCCTGGGGCATAAAACCTGAAATTTTGGGTAAAGATAGGGTAAAGACTCTGCGGCATGCACAGAGCGTGAAATGTAAAAAGTCGAGTCAACAGGTTGTCCACCCAAGAAATAATATAGAATAATAGGAAGTAGGTCGGTCTGCAGACCATAGGACAGTATAAATAGAGCACGGATCTATAGGGAGAAGGCAGTTATGATTTTGGGTCTGAAATGTAATGGGTTTTTGAGAAGGAAAGTCTTGAAGTGTCTGTAAGTCTGAGTCAAGGGTTTGGGTAGTAGGTATAGGCTATGCAGTTGTGTACACAGAGGCCTGGAAGAGTTGGTAGCTGTGTGCACAAACCCCTATAGCTGATTCTGCTGGGTAGATCTAGATGTATTGGTGATAAAGTGGAAATAAAGATAAGTTGCCTCTGTAACTCTGTGTTAAATCTAAATTATCACGGATTTGGCTTTTTGTATGGTTAATATAACTATTTGATCTCTATGCATATGCTTATGTCATGAATGTATGTGAATTTGAGTTTATTCTAAGTGCACGAACTAGTTAAATCTAATAAATGTTTGCTTAAAGACCCTGCTAAGTAGATCTGATTTATAATACCTCAACAAGTAATTAATATTATGAATTAACCCGGGTTCGAATCTATGTGGAAGCGGAATAGTGCGAGGCTGCAGAATGGGGCGTGAACCCTCTAGAACACATCTAGACATCCCAAGGGTATGGAAACTTGGTTCCAGCACCCTCCTCAGCTACCTCGGGTGAGACCTCAGTTCATGCTCCACGGGTATTGCCAAAAGGGCTGGTAGCTATGGGATTTGTTTGGCTAAGTAATTCCTCCGAACCTGGGTCAGGGCCATTTAAGCCAACAATGAGGGTAGTACAAAGGTAATAATGGGGAGTTGAATAGTCACCCCCTGTTAACACCCAGGTTGTTCCCTATGACTCCCAAGGGAATACGACCGGGGTAACCACTAACCAACCTTTGAATTATAGATCCTAACCTATCTATAATCAGAGAGGGCTCTCTCTTTAAGTTTCAGCTATGCGTTGTGAAGATTATAGGCTATTTAAATAGTTTTAGTTTCCTGTTTGAGACTTTGGTTGGTGAACTTTTGTTGTAAGAAGGGCATGTGATGTGCAGAAGATGCTAATCCATTGGGCATATGGAGTCAGAAATGTGAGATAGTTCTGGTGCCTGTGATGGAGAAAGTTTTGCTGCAAGGCTAGATGGGTATTGTTAATATAATTTTCTGATTTAGTGATTGAAACAATGGTAAGTGGAGTTACAAACAGTGTGATACAAATTCGAACAACAATCTCTACTTAGTAGCATAAATGAATTACTAAATAGTGACTGTGAGATATTCAGGGCTTATTGGAGAAATTAAGAATTCCAATTTAAACATCTGAAATTGTAGAAAACATTTATAGTGAAGATAGATTGAGATCAGGGTGTCTCCATGGACAAATCCTGAGCTATTCTTTTTCTTTCTTTCCTAGATTTAGAACAACATGTGAGAGTTATGAGTTAAAAAAAATAACAGAACATTAACAGAGATAGAGAAATGCTTATTATATTAAGCCATAGCACTAGAATCCTGTAGCATTCAGTGGTTCCAATCACAACATGCACTAGTAAGACTCAGTTCCTGTAAACTCCAAGCTTTATTTATATCATCCTTCTGAAAGTTACAGCCGAGTTCTCATTTCTTCATAAGAGAACAACAAAAACAACAAAAAAATTTGAAATTTTGTGCAAGGGGGAATATATACAATAGGCTTTACAAAATATCTGAATGCTGAGTCATTTGATAAATTAACTATGCTCACCAACTTTACAAAATATCAGATAAGAAAGTTATTGCTACTCTAAATGTAAGATAAATGGTCTTTAATGTTGTCAGGCCTCTTATTGACCTTCGGAGGAGACTGAGTCAGTTGAGTGTTCTACTTTAATGCTTAATGATGCGAATGATGTGTCTTTATACTCTGTCATGCTGTAGCTTTCTCGGTTCTGTTACCTGTAGCTGTCATTGTTGCTTTTGGTGGCCGAATCTTCCTGCTGAGTTGGCTCATTCCACTTTTTCCAGTCATAGTATATGCATCATACTTTCTGAAGGTGATGACTTATCTATCTTGATGACAAAACTTTGATGAAACTCATGTTTATAATAATAACTGTATCATTTAGGTCCACCATTCCTGTGTAGGAAATTCATGCCTCAAAATTGCATCCAAGGTCTCATCTACCTCTGTGTATTTGTAGAAGTTCGGAGGCACTTCAAATAAATGGTTGATCTCATTCATAATATAAAACAAATTCTCTACTCTGTCATAGAGACTTTGCCCAGATGCTGGCCGTGTTACCTGTGAGCTGCTTGATCCTTGACTGATCTGATTGGTGGCAAATGTGTTCACACTTTTTGCATAAACCTCATGTGATAGAAGTTTTCATGCACTGTTGAGAAAGCTAGGAAGACCTCTGCCCTGTAATGCTGCGAATTTGTCCATTAACCTATTGACCTATGTTTACATGTCCTGGCTTCTTCTATCCAATGTCTGCACCAGGATTTTTAGTGTGAGGACCCTCTTTATCAGTTGGATAGTTTATGTCCTGTTGGAGATCCCAATTGCTGCCAGTTGAGGACTTGTCTGGTTATTAAGCACATTAATCATTCTGCTAGCTATCTCAGGCATAGTGCCTAGAGATGCCCTTGCTCTATGGACTTCCTTTTGTTCTTTTCCTATGAGCTCCATTTGCTCATGGATAGTTTGAATGTATTGCCACTGATCCGTTATTGATTGGCCAATGTGGGTCCACAAAATTGTCATGATCTCAGCCACCACTTTGTCAAGGGTGAGCTCTTTCTCCAGCTCCTTTATCCTTTCTTTAAGAGCTTTTATTTCTCTCCCTTTCTCAGCCACATTCTTCTTGGATTTGTCATACTTCTCATTCAGCTTGGCCAAATTTTCCTTGGCTCCATTTAGTTCTGTCATCTGGGCTTCGAGGGCCTGGATTTCACTCATCAATTTCTGCATGTCGAGGCTCGGAGCCTGCTTTGTAGTTGGTGCTGGTGCTGTTGTTGATGTTGATGGTGCTGTCGGTTCTGTGGGAGGAGGGGTAGTCTTTGGGGGCTCCTCAAGGTTTATAACCTCTGGAGGGGTTTGAGAAGTCTGGCCTCCCTCTTTCTACTATAGGACTGCCTGCAGTGCAGCCTCTGTGTCCTCCAGCTTCACTTCTGTCTGCACTAGTTGCTTGTGAAGTGCTACCAGTGATGTAGCTACCTCCTGGTCTTTCCTCTGCTGAGAAACCTCATGTGTTTGGGGGTGAATGGTTGTTGGGAGCTTCACCTTCTTTCTTAGGGCTGCAAGGTGTGCATCTCTTATCTTTAGCAGCAATTGTATGGCTTTTGGATCCTTGGGGTCATGCCCAAGCTCTATAATTATATCCTCAAAAGACTTGATCCTATTGTCTTTGGCCAGGAAGGATGCCTTCTCCAACTCAAGTTGGGCAGCTGTATTATTTAGGTTGTTTTCCAACCTATTAGCCAACATTGTTTTGTCTGCCAATGTTGCATAGACCATCTCACCCGTTTGCTTGTGAAGCTCTATTTGGTCCATAGGGTGGATGTCTTTTGCAAGAACCTCAAGGTTGGTTCTTATATAGTCTGTAGCAAACTGTGGCTGCAACATGGTGGGCATGAAATGACTCATGGTCATTTTTCCTTCTATGATGTCATAGGCTGACATAAGCCTTTGTTGATTGGTGGGGGCCATCTTCAGCAACTGGTTGTAGATTTGGAGCCTGAGTGGCTCATTTCTCCTCTTGATCTCAATAAATTGTTGCTTGATGCCTGCCTCTACTCTCCTTTGATGACTTGAGGAGCTGACCTCTCCTCCAATAGTTCTCTCTTGTTCCTGCTGAAAGGAACTGGTAGATGCCTCCATACTTGGTGGGCCCATTCCCAACATTTTCCCCATAGGCATTTCTTCCTCAGAGAGGGGATTTAATCTCTGCCTTTTCTCCCCTTGATTTGTTGACGTGGTGAGGGGAGTCTCCTGTTCTCTGTCCCTCTTCTTTCCCTTTTCCTCCTTTTGTGGAGTTTGAAGCACTGAGGCCTCCACTGCCTTTTCTTGCCCAGAAGGCATTTTCTCTTGATCATGTTGCTCAGTTGGTGTTGGGGCTTCAGCCATTTGCTCTTGCTGCATAGGCTTCCCCTCTTCTTGATGTTCTTCCTGCTGTTCAAGCTCCTTTTCCACTTGTTGTTTAGTTTGCTGCTCTGTCCTAGGAGGTGGTTGTTCCTGCTCCACCTGCTTGCCTTTATCTTTGTTTGATTCATGTTGGGAAATTCCAGCTGCTTGCTGCTAGGCTATGGAAGATGAAGCAGCTGCTGCAATTTTCCTTTGACAAGAGGAAGAAACCTGCCCACAAGCTTCCAAGTCAGCCTCTTTTTCAAGATTGCTTGCTTCTCTTCGTAGCATTTCTTCTTTTCCAATTGGCTCTTCTAAGGTGCCTTCTTTCTAGCTTAGGGCATTGGCATACTGCTCAATATGAGGCAGCTTCACATGAGCATAGCCACCCAATTTGTATTTTATCCTCCTAAGGGAAATGAAGTGATTAGGGTCATAGGGCACCCATTTGAAACTGGTTTGAAGTCTAAGGGTCTCTAGGATCCTATCAGCTTCCTTACAACCTTCATCCTTTTTATTGTACAGAAAAGGGCCCAGCTGATTTCTCACCTTTAGTTGCACCTTCTTTTTTTTGCTTTGGAAATGTACAAAGTTTGCATTTCCAAACTGCCTGAAGTACTCTAGGGCAAAGAGTCTCATAGGGACATATTTTGGCAACCTATAAGGACTCAACTCACAGCCATATATTCTAATTACTGTGTGGTGTTGGTAAAAGTACCAATCACCAATGTTGTAGGCCTTTGAGAGTTGAAGAATTCTTTGCATTTCCTCTATCAATCTGGGAGGAGGGACACCCAATAACAAGGTCATAGCTGGATGGATGAAAAGGTCAATGAATTCACAGTAGGTGTAAGGTGAATAAGCTACAATATGGCAGACTGAAGACCAAAACACAACCGACCTTGGGCTTCCTTGGGCATCTAGCTTTTTGAGAGGGACAGGGAAGGCATCAGGCTGATAAAACAAGAATAAATGATATATGTACCTGGTGTATTTAAACACCTTTTCCCTTTCTAGATTCATTAATTGCTCATGAATCCTATTGGCAATAAAAGTGGCAAAATCATAATGTACTGCAGGAGGCATTCCTGGGGAGAAAATGGACAGCATGGCCATAATGGTTTCATCCAGATCCTCATATGACCCATAACCCAGGATGTAACTAATCAACTCCACCAGCATTTTGCCCAGCTCATTAAGATATTGATATGCTATGGGAAGGGCAGTGCTCATAGATTGATATTGAGGCTAAATAAACAACTGATTAATCCTGGAAATCTGATCACTGGACAGCTTGCCCCCTTTCGTTATTAAGTCATGGATGGAGAGAGGAGTTAGGGGTTTTGTGGTGTGAAAGTGGAACATTTCATTGACGGCCTCAAGGGTGATATGGAGCAATACTGAGCTTGAAGGGCTGAGGACGGCTCTTTGACAGGGGTCATAGCTCGACCTGCATTGATTTATCAAGTCTGGGAGGACATTGACTTGAGGAAGGTTGTAAATGGGTATGTGGGAGTCCCAAATTCCTAAGGTATCAGCCCCACTAAGATATTGGGCCTTCAAATCATTCAACAGGTGAACATTGAATTTGGATGTCATGGCCATGGAGTCTAACATTTGGTAACCTCTATCACCCAGGGCCTTCCACTCTAGCTCTCCGTGCGGGGCATTCAGAGGCTGAACATTTAGGGCTACTGGTGTTTCCATGGCTGGGAAGTATTGGTGAGTTTGTACTGAAACTGGCTTTAGTGGGCAGGAGAACACTGAGGGCTAATTATGCAGAAGTAAAGCCAATTGTAAGGGTAAATGAGGCCACTGTGGTGACAAATGGCGTAGAATGCTCAAGGGGAGTTAATTTAGGGACTGCAGGGACTGGCAACTCTGTTTTTCAGTGAATTATGCCTTTCACGTTTTCAGTCCACGAATGCGCGGATAGAGTGGGAATTCAGGAAAAGGTGACTGTATATGGGTTCAGTAGGCGAATTTTTACCCTGCCACTGCGAAGGGATGCTGGTTTACAGGGAATTTACTGGTAAATTAGTTGTAATTACTGTTGTTTAATTGAGTGCTATAGAATTATGGACAGGAGCAAGCTTTGAGGCGACGCTTTGGGTAAATACCTGGTAAATTGCCGAAAATGGTCGCAAATGCAGGCAGGTGGGAGGCAGTAGCGTCCTTCGGCTTGAATTTTGCAGGTTGGCGACAGGTGGTTGTAAATTACATGTAGAGGTGAGCAGTAGTTCAGTTTTCAAAAGTGAGAAAAAACGCGAGAACTGGCTAAAATATGGACTTTTGGGCTATTGGCGTGCTTTTTGGATGACATCAGCATGATGTCATCAGGTGGGGTCAGGGTCGGGTGACGCTAGCATGATGTCATCAGGTGACATGGCAGTCTGTGAGTGGTCCATGGGGATTGTGCAGATGGCGGACACGTAGGAGTGCTGGCGGTTGGGAGTGCTGACAGGGCACTGAGTGGAAGTGACGTGGACGGGCGTGGCGCTGGCGTGGGCAGGCTGTATAGTTGATCGGTAAGTGGGTTTTCTCGAACCGCCTTCTATACGGTCATGGTATTGTTAGAAGGCGACCCGAGAAAATCTGGGTGTGACGCGTGGCAGAGGCCTGACGTCACCCTCTTACAATTTCTCGGAAGGTATCTTTCGGTCATGGAGGCCCGTCCGATATCATGTGGGCCGTCGAATGGGAAAGCCCAAATCCGACGGTCGACGGGTCGAAGAGTTGTAAGTATGATATGGAAGGTGGGCAACATAAAATATTGATATTTTTGGAAATACGAGCCCGGCGGAAACATTAGCAAAAGTGGGTTTTTGGGTTATTTTGCAGAGTTACGGGTTAAATGGATTTTCGCAAAGGTTAACTTACAAAATGGGTTTTTGGCTAATCAATCCGAGCAAATCTCGGATTAATCCCAGGATTAATTTTTTGGCGCTCTTTGGGTTGCACTCAAATGTTTTTAGCGCCTGAAGACATTTGAGAATCATACATAGAGCTATAATGCTCGGGGAAGGGGATACTTAGATTTTTTTTGGGTTTTTTGCCAAGTTTTACATAGTAATAGGGGAATAGGGGG
>APFE030493644.1:41803-75653 GCA_000404065.3 Pinus taeda | reverse complement strand
TAAGATGAGTCATAGGGTTGTCCGCCCTAAAATAATGTAATTTAATGTAAAGTTGTGTTGGCCTACCCATGGTTCGCGGACCATGGGATTGTATAAATAAAGTGATGCTCTACGTGTAAAAGCAATTTTTGAAAAAATAAAGTAATAGATAGATGCGAAGGCATGGTTAGAGGATAGGAGTGGAGTTGAAGTGTATTGGGTCGTAGTAGTAGGAAGAGGCTCTGCAGATGAGTGTGCAGAGGCCTAGTAGAGTCTGCAGCTGATTGCACAGACCCTTGCAGCTGAGTGCGTAGGGTGGAGTAAGGTCTGTACTGAAATGAACTTGAAAAGGATTATTAATAAAGCTAAGTTGATTCGGCATATTGTACATCTATTTCGTAGATCTATATTTTGATGTTATGCGTTAATGGTATCTGTTTATTTATATGTGCGCACTTGTATGAATGCTTATGTATGAAAACATTCTAAGTAATTAGCTAACAGAACTTAATTAAGGAAGACTTGGGTAATTAACACTGGTCGCACTACGGCTAGAGCTGCACGAAGGCAGTACCACAAGACGCAAGGAGCTCGCTAGCGCGCATAACCTAGTAAGCGCGAAGGCTGAATCGCATACCTATCGAGCCATATCAGACATCTCCAGGGTGCAGAAACCTCGTTCCAGCACCCTCCCATACTACGTCGGGTGATACCTCAGTCCGCGCTCTACGGACTATTGCCAAAAGGGCCAGTAGTACTAGGATTTGCTTGGTTAAATCACTTTTGAACCTGGATCAGGCCCACGTATACAACAAATGGTTTTGTTGCCGAGACCAGGATCTGCCTAAGGGATGTCTAATGTCGTCCCACTGGAACCCAACAAAGAAGGAAATTGAAGAGTGATTGGACAAGAAGATTCACGAGTTCGCGACACATGAAAACAGAAATCCACAAGTATCTCAGAAAAGGTGGCTGGATCACTACGTGTATATGGAAATCCACAAGATTTTGTTTGCATCCTTTCCTTTTGAACTGTATGAGTGGATTGCGAGGTTAGCCAATAGCCAGGGAAGGTGTAGGCTCGACCAACTGATAGTGTGGACTCCAGAATTAGTGCGCAGACTAGAGGCATCAGAAAATAAGATCGCACGAGCTGTGGACCATATGCTCAACTAGATAATAGGGGGATTCATCACTGAGTTTGCGATAGACACGATCGTGAGCTACAGTGAAGCAGAACAACGTTTTCTCAAGGGACCGTGAGGTAAGTATATTAAATCTTTGAATACCTAGATTAAGATGCTATTATGTGAAAAGCAGGTTATGCGAATACATTAATGTTTGGGATGACGTAGAGTGGAAAGATTTACAAAGGTAGCAGGGAATTAGAAAACAGTCCCTTAATTTCACCTTCGTGAGAGACCGAGGAAAAGCTCGCTTCAGTCTCTCTGAGAAGTGCGGTCAGTTTGATAAGGCAACACATTCCGCAGTTACCACCTCCACCCATGCCACCACCCGCTTCACCTCCCTCACGTCCATCTCCACCCACTCCACCTCCACCAACCACACAGTTCAGCATGGCAAGCGCAATCAAACTACCCATATTCCGAGGAGTAGGGAATGAAGATCTAGACCAATTCTGGTTCGTGGTAAGAGCAGTGTGGGAAGCACAAGGGGTCATGGACGACAACATTAAGAAGGCTACATTGGTGAGCGTTGTAGGATTGTGCATTGACATGGTATATCAAGCACTCTAATGACCACCCAAATGCAGGGATAATAGAGATCTAGAATGCATTAAACAGAGAATTTAACCGATCGAAATCAGAGACAGTCAATCATCAAGTTTAAAGAGATCATGATGCTCCTAAGCGAGACTCCCTAGGACCTGGACCAAAGGCTGAAGAGTATGATCTGCGAGGCCAATATGATGCTAAAAGATGCACAACATCACACATTATTTGTGGAATCCTTGACACCGCACTTGAGGACATCATTGTCACAACAAAAACTTTCCATCCAGGTCGAAGCATTGGAAATGGCGATGAGGTTGCATGAGATACCGATACAAGACCCTTGGTTGGGAGTTCAACAAATCCACGTGCAGCTACAGAATCTATGCTTGGAAATGCAATGTTTGAAGCGGGATAGGGCACCACAGTCAGAGGCGCGTGAGGAATTATGGTGCATAAAATGCAAGGGCTAGGGCCATGACAAGGATCACAGTCTAGTATTCACGAACTACTTGGCAGGAGGGGGACCAATGCCATTGAGACCAGAGGCACAAGAAGGGCCGAGTGTGACACCTACATTATGGTGTGCAATCTATTAGATAGGAGGAAAACACACGACAGACAATTGTCATTTGTCGCAGATGTATACACAGACTCTGTAGCAGTTGTTTTGTAATTTATGCAGGTTGGTAGACCACGACGAGCACACTTTTCATAGTTACGAGTTAATGATGGATCAAACCCTAGCCTATAGGATGCAGACCGAAATGCGAGCCGTCGACCCAGCTACGGGCATGGCGCATGCTGGATTTCAGGAGAGAGGTCGAGGACGAGGAGGAATGGGACCAGGAAGGGGCCATAGACAATTAATTTGTTACAATTGCAGAGGACCAGGGCACTATGCCTGTGATTGTACCAACCCAATGAGGATATCTTGTTCGTTTGGTTTGAACTGCACGAGGAAGACCCGAATGTGAACATGATGCTCAGAAGCGGTGTGACCACAGGGGAGGATAAGGGGAAGCAGCCCGAGGAAGATACATGGGTTCGCAAGGCTCCTGCAAAGGAACCTGAGTTTGACTTAGAACACGCAAAGGAGACGTTTATGGAAGCTAAGAAGAGCTTCATGGAGGCCTCCCCTTCAGGTAGTAAGGATCAAAGAAAGCCAAGAATGGATCCTCCATACTCACTACCTTTCTGGAGACATGCATGAAACTGCTACACGACAACAAGGCAGTTAAGGGACTACAGGAGTTGATCACTGGGTGCGCAGGGTCAGGAGAACCGCGTGTAGTCTGGAAACTAGGAAAGCATGGATTGTGCACTGGGAGGGAAATGAGATTGACAACACAGATTGGTGAGTACGAAATGGATGAGGTCATCCTAGATCTGGGATCGGACATGAATGTGTTACCGAAGCAAACATGGTAACACATGGGTAGGCTCGTGTTACAGTGGTCCCCTATTCAATTATGAATGGTGAACCAACAGAAGATTTTTCCCATGGGGAGGTTGCAAGGGGTAACAGTTGATATCGAAGGCGTGAGCACGCAGACGGACTTTGAAGTGATAGAGATTTTCGATGACAACAATCCCTATCCTACCCTGTTAGGAATAGACTGGGCCACTAATCTGAAAAAGTCCCTATGTGTAGTAGTCCTGCTAGACCCAGCCGAGGGAGTGCGCTAAACTGAACCAGTGTGTGACGATGAAAGTGACGTTGAGTTGGATTATATTTACCAGATAACAGTGTGCAACCAAGATCGGGTGAATCCAACTGCAGATGGGAGAATCTCGTGGGAGTGTGAAAGCTCCTGCACTTCAGATTTAAACGAGGAAGTAGAACGATGGCAGAATCGGTTGCACCAAGTGACAACGCTGAATTGCAACATGATGATTACATCACTGCGTTGCGTGACAACAGAGGCAAGGGAACTGCCACCATATGATGGAGTGATAGTGGTGGATGAATTCTTGAACAAATTTGAAAGCGCGGTACCTGAACAACAGCAGTTCAATGCGTTAAAGTGGGCACTGCGTGCAACACCCGCACGATGGTGGAGTACACATGAAGACAAGATTGAGGACTAATGCAGATGTAGAAGGATGAAGTGCCTGCAATTAGAAGACCCCAAATTCGAACAAGAGTCGAGCAGCTAGGACAGGGCAACCTGTGTGCTCACCTCTGTCGATGGGTGCAAACGTGTGTTGTGCAGTCCACACAAGCACAACCCAGACTAAGGATCAGAAATCGGAACAAGACACAGTAGTAGGAAAAGTGACACACACCACAAGCATTCCACGAAGAAGCATTCAAGAAGGTATGCAGAATCTTGAACACGGTTCACTAGGTGAGACAAACTGATTGGGAACTACACATACCAGTGGTTGGATGGGCCTATAGGGCCATGTGCAAAAACTTGAATGCGAAAATGATTCCAACGCTGAAGAGCAGAGACGAGACCATAAGAGCATAGAAGAATCCTCATACAACAGCTCCCATAGTTGGGACAGTATGCGAGGGCCTGGAAAAAGGAGTTATGCAGCTACAAGAAGCCATTCGGCGAGGGAACTTGAAACTTTGCGAACTCGAAGAAGGTCAGGTACAGGTGAGGAAGAAAAGCATGTTAATGGATGCAGAAATCAACAAACTAAAAACCGAAATCGCCCAAGCCTGTTACGCCGAGGAACTAAGAATGACAGAACAAGATATGGGCAACCATACTATGACACTATAATATTTCCACTGAGAATTTTTGGCTCTGTTCCCATGGCTGCAACCGCACCTTACCAAGCAAAGTAACTAGGGAGTGCACCGCATAAGGAAGAACACGAGGCATTTATTGTCGCGAGGATAATTAAGGAGTGCCCATGGACTAGGATGGAAAGGGATTTTCAGCCTCGCGCAGGTGGTGCGATCACCTAACTATCCGTAGGGAGCACAGTCTTAGTGCTCCAAGCAGTTGAAAGAGAGCACGAGACTATAAAAGAGTCTGTATGGGAGCTGCATGATCAGGAGGTTGTGTGCATGATTAGTATGTCACAAGGGTTGTGCCCGCGAACAAGGGGCTATGTTGCCGCACGGGTAGGTTGGGAAGTGACCGTTGGTGTCACTATACATGACAAGATGTCCAAGTTAAGACAACGAGGAGCGGGCGGCGGGAAATTAATACACGAAGTCAAAAATAGATTTGGGATGATCTGCCGCCAATCTCACATTAATGAGCTGAATGAGGGGGGAAAGGTAGAATTTGAATTCAAAAAGGCCTATAAATCACAGGTGGTTATCCACCGAACAACCCTTGGCATCTTGAGAATTCAGTTGATGCGCTATCAATTGGGTATGGACCTTACGAATTTAGAGGATTTGAGAGCAATTTTAGCGTTTGAGACATTGCCGAAAGAGATGCAGGACTTCCTGAATAGAGTGATTTCGACAGCCGAGGGAGATGCGTAGAGCCCTAGGCTGCTGGTGGGGAATGCGCCGGAAATTCCTAAATCGCCCCAGATGCAGAGGCCCAAAAAGGATCCACAGGCAGCAGGACTAGTCCGCATGTCTCTGCAAAATCCGCAGTTTGGTAAATTGTCTATGGAAGATAAGGGCAAGATGGTTAATCTTGAGACAAATGATGAGGAGGAGGATCTCCAAGCCTGCGTAGAAGAGATTGAACCAGATGAATAAATGCAGGAAGACATTTAGCCAGTGCGCGCTATAGCAAAACTACCCAAATATGTCCCCCCACGAAGAGGGAAAGAAAAATTACCCAAGGATTTTGATGTCGTTAAGAACACACTCGAAACCCCACTCCTCCCAGATGGAATTCTGTTTGAGGGTTCAGTCCTAGGCCGTGTGCCCACGATGAAATTTGAAGATTGGGACCTCGTGGACAACGAAAAGTTCCCACATTTGGAGACTAGCCAACTCATGAAACAAAGCAAGGAGGGGTCAATTATAGTGCTACAGCCACGGAAATGGCTGCACAGGGTGGAGGAGGCCAGGCTACTCTAGTTACTATGGATTCCACACTTTCACTGGGCACCAATCACAATATTTTTCATCAGGTAACTACTTTGCCTAGTGCACGATGGGTACTTGTGGCTGGAGGAGCCTATTACCATCACAACAGAGCTTATTCATAGGATTTCTCAACTTCCATGTATAGGAAGGAACCCCACAGAAATAGATGGTAAAAGCGGAGACTTGGCGCTCGCAGAGGCCATGAAGAAGAAATACAAGTTGGAGAAAAAGCAGAGGGGCTATGTCATTACTAGCATTCAAGACAAAGGGGTTCCTGTAGCCACCTAGCTGCTGGCAAGAAAAGTGATTAGAAAAGTCCATGGCAACGAGGCACCAGCAACAATCATTGCACTAGCCAAACAATGTGTAGAGGGGGTATAGTTTAACTGGGCGTAGTTCCTCTGTGAGGATTTTCTAACGAACTGCAAGGAGGCCCAGGAGTAGGGTAAGACCTTCTACTACGCGTGGTTACTCTTATCCATCTTGTTGGTTGCAGGGGAATTTCCTAAGGACATCCAGTTTCCTCCTCTTGAATAGGAATTAATAGAGGCAGTAAAATAAGTGTCGCTCTGGGTGACAAAGGATGCCATGCGAATCTGCGAGACCAAGATCTTCTGGATACTCATGGAAGCAAGCGTCCAGATGTGGATCAAAAAAAGGCTGCGCCTATCCCCCATGGTGTATGACAGTTTGTGGAGCTTTGCAAACTTTAAGGAAGATATGCACAATGTGTATATCAAGGTCTGGAAGGATCTGGAGCAGAACTGGACCAAACTCCCTTTCATCGCAATTGATGACGCTATTTTCATGGTGCTCGACTCATGGCCACCCGAATGGTGTGCCCCGAATTTAGAGCGAGTGATGAGATAGTGATATAAAGACAGAAGGATTCCGCCAAGCTATTGGCACAACAGAAGCAAAACGAGCAGTTCGCCAAGGAGGTAAGGGCTTCCTACGAGGCATTGAAGGTTGTCGTAGAGCAGACCAAGGTCGCTGAAAAAGTAGCAGCAGCTGGGGCCACCATGACGCAGGAGGAAAGAGGCCTAGACCTGACCATAGGACAGGGGACAGATGACATGGGGAAAGGCATGGAGCCAAGCATGACATCTACACAACTGAAATGGTCGTAGAGTATAGAACAAACAGGGCCACGGAAGAAGACCAAAGCTTCCAAGCTAGATGGGGAACCTATTACACTCACAAAGGGTGATCTACACGACATCGATGACACATTTTGTGAGGTCACCAGGGAAGCACTCCAGGAAGCATTGACGGAGCAGCAAAATGTGTTGGGGTCCCTCAGGGCGCAACTGCAAGGACTTCAGGTGTGGCCCCCACAAGGAGGAATGGTAGTCACCTACGGTGTCGCAGGTACATTGGCAACAGAGCAGTTGTTGCGAGCCAAAATCGCTAACACCATCATGCTGCCAGAAGGAGCACTGACAACAGACAGCACGGAGGATAGAGCCGCGGTGGGTCATATCAAGGGACTTGGCCTAAACTTGGCTGCCCTTCCATGAGATATATTATACTAGCTGTAGGACGGAGCGACAACAGAACTCCGCACAAGGGAAGGATGCACAGTGAAAATGCTCAGTGAATAGCAAATCAACATCGAGCAGCTTAGCCTACAACGTGATGAAGCATTTGCGCAGAATCAGCAGCTAGATCATATCGTAGAGGAAGCATTTTGCCACACCCTAGAGCTAGAAATTGCGACCGACCTACCAATAGGAGTGCGGTTCTACAAATTGGCTAGTGGATTCCGTGAGGCAAAGGAGGAGGCAACGGGGATCTAGCTAGACCTCAACCTATAGATTTTTGAACTGCGATTAAATGCGCAGTCGTCCACGCCCCTCGAAGTTCGGGAACAGTGCACTGATGCTGTCCAAAAGGGGTTGGAGGAAATAAGACAGACAATGTAGACCTGTACAAGTCTGTTGGAAGAATCCTTCGGGGTCCTCACTGCCTTACAGGAGGACCCCACCATACAGCACCTAGAAACAGAGGCACGGGAGCTTCAAATGCAATATGACAGTGTGTGCGGGATGGCACAGATGGTGATCCTGACCTAGTGGCTAGCAAAGCTACAGCAAACAAAGGCATTGAAGGAACAAGTGGATGTTGTGCGCCAAAAGGAGGCAGTACTTAAAGCACGCATCCAACCATGGATTGATGAGGCCTTCCTCATCACTGTCGACATTGAAGGAAAGCTCACACAAATGAAAGTGATGCAAGATTTATGACAGGGATTTGCCTCTAACAACGAGCATTCAATCGAGCAAGTAGAGTAGATCTAGCAAACGGCAAAGCAGTGTGCTACGTACCTTCGTGCAGCCCAGACATAGTTGGAAGGGCTTCATGCCAAGCTCTCTACACAGTGACTCGAGACGAGTCACGATGATTGTGTTGGGGGCCTGTTGAGCAATGGATCCCCTCACATTAGGTTTTTGGGGCTTAAAGCTTGAGTTTTGGTCAAGGTTATGTAAAGACTCCTCGAAATGTGGGCACAGAGCGCGAAAGTTTAAGATGAGTCATAGGGTTGTCTACCCTAAAATAATGTAATTTAATGTAAAGTTGTGTCGGCCTACCCATGGTTTGTGGACCATGGGATTGTATAAATAGAGCGATGCTCTAAGTGTAAAAGTAATTTTTGAAAAAAATAAGTAATAGATATATGTGAAGGCATGGTTAGAGGATAGGAGTGGATCTAAAGTGTATTGGGTCGTAGTAGTAGGAAGAGGCTCTACAGCTAAGTGCGCAGAGGCCTAGTAGAGTCCACAGCTGAGTGCACGGACCCCTGCAGCTGAGTGCATAGGGAAAAGTCAGATATGTATTGAACTGAACTTGAAAAGGATTATTAATAAAGCTAAGTTTATTCGGCATATTGTACATCTATTTCGTAGATATATATTTTGATGTTATGCGTTAATGGTATCTGTTTATTTATATGCGCTCACTTGTATGAATGCTTATGTATGAAAGCCTTCTAAGTAATTAGCAAACAGAACCTAATTAAGGAAGACTTGGATAATTAACACTGGTCACATTACAGCTAGAGCTGCACGAAGGCAGTACCATAGGACGCAAGGAGCTCGCTGGTGCGTGTAACCTAGTAAGCGTGAAGGCTGAATCGCGTACCTATCACCCCATATCAGACATCCCCAGGGTGTAGAAACCTGGTTCCAGCACCCTCCCATACTACTTTGGGTGAGACCTTAGTCTTCGCTCCGTGGACTGTTGCCGAAAGGGCCAGTAGTACCGAGATTTTCTTGGCTAAATCACTTCTGAACCTGGGTCAAACCCCACGTAGCCAGCAAATTTCATGTGTATTGTGCTATTGATTCTTCTTCTTCTGTTTATATTGTTCAGCTCGATCTTTAAGCTTCTGTAAATTGATAGTAGAAGTAGGTTATAGTATTCTTCTTTGATTTATATTGCATTATCAGGTTAACCTACCATCAGATTTTCTACATGGTATCGGAGCTGGATTTCTAGAAATTATCTACATGGTATCAGAGCTAGATTTGTAGAAAATGTATACATGGTATCAGAGCTATGAATAGTATATTGAGAAGAGAATTCGAAGGCTGAAGTTTGGGGTTGCAGGTGCAAATCAAATTCATATCATATTTCAAGGTTGGCCAATGGCGTTCTATGGCTTGAGACTCAATTATGCCTTGGAAGGTAGCTCGAATTACATAGCATGGAAAGATAGAATGAAGGCTATATTAGAAGAAAATGGCTTGAAGCAATTCGTTGATCAAGAAATCCCAAAGCCAACTTCAAGAAGTGTGTGGCGAAGGTGAGACAGATCATCCTTGAGGGAGTTCGAGACTATATTGTCTCGAGTCTCCATGGGAAGGATACTCCATTTTCAATATGGAAGACATTGAAGGACCTCTACCAGAACAGTAGCGACCAGAGGAAATTGGCCCTCAAGGATAAGCTTCGAAGAATCATGATGGAGAAGGGCGATACTATTTCCACATATCTGAACAAGCTCACCACTTGCATAGATGAGCTTGGCATTGTGGGAATAACTACTATCGATGATGATATGGTGAGCCTCACTCTCCTTGGCCTTCCAAAGAGTTGGAATAGCTACCAGGACTCTGTGAATGGAAGGGAGAAACTACCAGATTGGGAAGGACTGTGGTTGGATCTTATGTAGGAGGAGATTAGGAGGAGCACACAAGATGGTTCTTCATCCATGGATGATGACGAAGAAAATCTAGCCTTAGAAAGTAAGGCAAGGAAAGGGAAGGGGAAGGCTTCCCATTTCAAATCAAATTCTTCTCATGGAGGGAAGAAGGGTGACATGTCTAAAGTGAGATGCTTTAATTGTCACAATATGGGACATTATGAGACTAATTGCCCATTGAAGAAGTCTAAGAAGGGTTCCACGAAAGGTGCGGCATTAGCCTCTCAGTTCGAATGTACTTTACCCTCATTGCATGCGTGGTGTCATCAATGATGGGTTGTGTCTGGTATCTTGATAGTGGAGCCTCATTCCACATGATCGATGATAAAAACTTATTCATTGCCTTGGAGGAGAAAGACCTCAAGATGCGCATAGAGATGGGTGATGACAGAAGGTATAGTGTTTCAGGAGTGGGCACGGTTGCTTTTCAGAGGGAGCATGGAGCTACTATCACCTTGATAGCTGTGATGTATGTGCCTGGACTAAAGAAGAACTTGGTATCGTTCGCGATGTTGGAGGAAAAAGGCTACGATGTTGTCTTCAATAAAGGAAAGGCATTCCTAGGACACATATCCACGGGTCAGACCAAGAGAATAGGGATTCGGGTGAAGAATATCTATAAACTAGAGGTAGATGATTGTGCAACATTGAGTACGAAAGTAGAATTGGTGCAAATCTAAGACATTGGCGAGTTGTGGCATAGGTGATTGGGCCATTTGCATCATGGGGCTTTGAAGATAATGTATCAAATATCTACAGGACTTCCCAAAGGTAAACCTAAGAAATTCAACACATGAAAAGGTTGTACCTTGGGAAAGTACACCAAGTCTTCCTTTCATGATCGAGTCAGTCGAGTAGAGGCTATCTTAGAGCGAGTTCATACTAATTTGTGTGGACCATTCTCAACGGAATCCACATCAAAGCAAAGGTATTATGTGATTTTCATTGATGACTATTCTCGTAAATGTTGGATTTATTTCATGTAGAAGAAGGACCAAACCTTCACAAAGTTTTGTGAATTCAAAGCTTTGGTCGAGAAAGAGTCAGGGAAGAAGATCAAGGCCTTGAGAAGCGACAATGGTGGATAATATGTCTCTCAAGAGTTTAAGAACTTCTGTCCAATGGAAGGAATTAAATGAGATTTGACGGCACCTCATAACCCACAGCAGAATGGGGTGGTCGACAGGAAGAACATAACTATTGTAGGGGCACCATGGGAAATGCTACATGAGCAAGGCCTACTACTTCACTTGTGGGCTGAGGCATGCAACATAGCAGTCTATTTGCATAATAGAAGCCTGCATCGCATACTTGGGATGAAGACACCAGAGGAAGCTTTCTCCAGTAAGAGACCAAATGTGGGTCATTTCAGGATCTTTGGCTCATCGGTATATTTCCATTTGACAAAGGATGCACGGAAGAAGCTTGAGCTGACAACAGAGTTGGGGATATTTGTGGGGTACACTGATACACCTCACAACTATCGAGTGTACTTTCCTACCAGTCGAAGGATAGTGGTTCACAGAGATCTCAAGTTTGATGAGTAGAAGGCCATGCGAGTTTCCCTTGAGAGGGAGATCCAACTATATATTGTGGAGGAACTGTTTGTTCCTAAGGAGGAGGAGCCTTCGACTGATGCGAAGCAGCCACATGCAAAGGTTCTAGAAGTGGAGACATCCACTCAAGCAAAGTCTTCCAGAGATGGACAGAAGCACACAAGAGAAGTTGATAGATTGTTGGAGGATGTGAGAGAGAATGTGGGAGCACCATCTTCTTAGCGTAGATAGAGGAGGTCACCTGAGAGGTACACTGGATACATGGCCCTTGCTGGGGAATGTGTTGAGACTGATCCATCTTCCTTTGAGGAAGCAGTGTAGTAGCTGATTTGAGTTGATGCTATGGCGAAGGAGTATGACTCCATAGTTCGTAACAATGTTTGGGACATGGTTCCCAGACCAGAGAACAAGTCAGTTGTGAGTTCCAGTTGGCTTTACAAGGTAAAGCAAGCTGTTGATGGTAGTGTGGAGAAGCATAAGGCAAGATTTGTTTCCCATGGCTTTTCACAGCTCGAGAGGATCATGTTGTTGCAATATATTTTGATAGAGGAGCAAGATGATGACATTATTGACAAAGTCATTGTCAAAGTGTAAATTCGAGTTCCATAGAGACAGGATCGGGGTGGTAGATAATCCATTTCTTTTTTTAGAGTGAGTGTTGAAATATGGAAACAAGAATATTCCAATTTAATTTGTCCTTGAATTAAATTGTGAATTAAAATCGAATTTATTTTTAACAGCTACTTGGAAATAATAAATTAATTTATTTTAGATTAATTAGTTGGAGAAATTCAAGTTAGAAGTATTCCTAAAGTCATGCAAGAGTTATCCCTTAAATTAAGGAGATAAGATTGAGTTATAGTTGAGTTGTAATTAACTAACTCAATTTACTGAGTTAAGTCCAGTTAAATTAGTTCCAAACTATTTGAGGAACTAATGGTGAGTTAACAGTCAATTGATGCATGCATGCACTCAACTAGTCCTACTCCAGTTAACTGAAGATTTCCTCATCACAAACTCATGCATGTCTATTCTGAGAAATAACCAATTGAGATTAAAGTCAAGGATAGTGTACTATTAGTTGCAAGTGTTTTCTCATGGAGAAAACTCATGCATGCAATCAAGGATTTATCTTTGAGAATTGCATAGTTTTGAAGGAGGTTTTCCACTTGGTAATAGGCGAATCATCCACAAGGAATAACACAAGAAAATAGGAGCTTGGAGGGCAAAGAGGAAGGTTGGAGAGAAGCCAAGATTTCCTGTGAGCATCTGTAAGGATTGTACTAAGAGTTGGCTAGCTGTGAGAGCTAAGGCTTTGTATAATTCCTATGTATTTCCACCATGTATGATAATACAACAGTGTGGGGTTTCTAGCTGAGGATTTCCCCAAAGTATTTTATGTGTATTGTGCGATTGATTCTTCTTCTTCTGGTTATATTATTCAGCTCAATCTTTAAGCTTCCACAAATTGATAGTAGAAGTAGGTTATAGTATTTTGCTTTGATTTATATTGCACTATCAGGCTAACCTACCATCAAATTTTCTACAGTCTCTGATTATCTGTTTCATCCTTGCTAACTCCTCCTTGATGTTGTCGACCTGGGCCTGGAGGATTTCGATTTTCTCATTGATTTGCTGCAGCTGAATATGGTCTGTACAATCCCTTGTGCTGGAAAAAAGTGATTGAATCTACTCTCTTAGCGGATAAACCTAGTGGTTCTTTAGTTCTAAACTGCTTGACCAGTTGTGTACCTTGACCATTAGGGCATATCCATCGGTGAGGGCTTCAAACAAGGCTTTGTTCTTCCCTTCCAGTTCCCTGACCTTTCTTTCAACCGTCTGCACGTATATTTCCATGGGATCTAGTAGTGCGGACTTTACTGTCTCTAGTTTCTGCCTCATCTAAACATTGGTGGTTGCCAGGCGCGTGCACGTAATCTGTATGTGATCACAACAGTCAATCAACATGTAGGCGGTCATGTCTGCCGGTGATTCAATGTTGGCCTCAGTGACAGTCAGTCATATTGATTGAAACCATTATGTAATCTGATCTACCTGGGCTTGCAATCCTATGTTTGCTTCCCGTAGACGATCACACTCCTCCGTCACTATGTGAAACTGCTTCTTCTGCTGCTGATGTTCTCTAGCCAGATCTTCATGGAGGCTCTTGGCCTTGTGAACTGCTTGCTGAATAAAGGAAAATAATTGGGTCGATGACCATTGATGGAGTGTATCATCCTGCATTGTGCTTGGTTCCGAGAATTGTTGTTGTAGGGGTAGGCCATTGGCAATGGACTTATCTAAATGGGAGGAGGGTGAGTGTTCTTATTGAAATTGTGGAGTGAACTATGGTGTGGATGGAGTAATGCTAGGGTTTGGCAAGACTGAGAGATTTATAGGGAGAGTGTGAAAGTACGATTTAGTACTTTCTCTCTGCCAAATGGTATCCAGGCGTCTCCCTGCTGGTGGGTCCAACCCAAGCATTGGTGATGTACTATCTGCTGGTGGCATTCCCATGGTTGAGGTGGTGCCCTCTATCCAACCGATCAACTGAACTTTTGCTTCTATAGTAGTCCTTCAGTGGCCGAATGGGAGGATCTCGGAGAGGGTCGAGGAAGTGGAAGTGGTTTACAAGGATGAATCCCGCGACTGTTGTACTGCAGTGGATGTAGTGTCAAGGATCTCCTCGACTATGGTGGTTGTGGGATTGGCTGCTCAACCTCAATAGTGAGGTCGATGACTGGAGCTGGCGGGTTAATTTTCAGCTTTTTAGTAGTCGTCTTTTTGACCTGTGGGGTTCATATGACTCACTTTTTCTGCAGTTTGGGGACCGCCATCTGGGAGGGAGCTTGAGCCACTCCCGAGGGAAGCGCCACAGTGAGTGGTGGAATTATAATGGGGGAAAGCATGGTGGAACCTTGAAATTGTTTAGGATAGTTACTCTCACCTGGATCAAAGCTGCTAACTATCCTCTTTAATTCAAACATTTTTTCTTCCATTTGGAACAGCATCGGTTGGAGTACTTCATTGGTTGCCCGCTTCCGACTACTTTCTGCCCCATCTCCCTCTCAGTATTGTGGCATCAGGGCTTCGAAAAGGTACTTGGGTTTCCCTTCCCTCACCGTGAAGGCCACTCCCAGCCAAGAATCCACTTCTTTGTGCAGTTCTTCCTTCGTCAGGCTAAACCTCTGTGGCCTTAGTTTGAATGTGCTCGGATTGACACACCATGGTCTTAGGTAAGTGTGCATGTGGGAGGTTCCAAACCAGAGCTTGCCTGAGAAGTCGTCCAAGAGAGCCATGGGTATCCTCTTAGTGGACTGAATGGTGTCCACCATATGCTCAAACCAGCTCTTGAAAACTCTCTCGTTGATCTCCTTTGGGTTGGGATCCCCCGATGCCTTCCAAGGTTCGTACCTGAGTGCAATTGGCTGGTTGTCGGTAATTGTTTCCATTTTCCTTTCTAGTGGTGGCCTTCATTTCCACATTGCTAGTTCCATTACCAAGTACCTGAACACAAATCCAATGCTCCTCCTGGAGACATCTTCAGAAGCCTCGAATAGTTCATTGAGCACGAAGGCTGACCAGTTGAGTACTTCTCCTTGGCAGCAATGTTCCACAATTGAAATAGTGTCCAAGGTGCACTCGTTTCTCATGAAATGCCTCATTTTTTTGCCTACGATAAGATAACAAGAAAACCTGATATTATCCTTGTTAATTTTGTCTAGCATTGTGCCCCTCCCACCTCGCTCTGTCCCGTATCTGGCATAGATGTTGTCCTCCGTCTGCTTCTTTCCCCATTTGACTCTGCTGTGGAAAGTTGTGCTGACTACATTCCCAACCTCTGCCAGCCCAGTGAGTCGATTGATATCCTCGACATGAATGGGGTATTCTATGTCCAACCATAGCGACCCACCATGCATCCTGCTTGCCAGTAAATTTATGCACTTCATGGAGACAAATTGGGTGCCGAATACAGGAAAACTTCGTAAGTGGAATAGTGTGGACCTTTGTATCCCCCTGAACTCATCTTTGATTCTAGAGGCCCCGGTGCCATCCTCCTTTTGAAATTATTCCACATACACCTCCCTCTTCATGGCTGGAAACTAGAATCCATATATGAAGTCATTGTCAATCAGATTCGACCTGTCATATTTCCCATATTGATCGTCCACTGCTTCAATTCGTGCATCAAGAGAATTCTGTGGGACTCATATTATTCCTTTCATCATCGTTTATCTTTTGTGGTAAACTATTTGTACTGGAGGTTTATTGCTTCTCTTCTTCTACCCCTGTTCTTTAGAGTGATCCTGGAATTCTTCTGTGATTTGAAACTCTAGCGTCCCTTGCATCCTCATACGATTTATGTAGCCAACTCTGACACAACGTCCCCTAACTGATGAGGCTTTAATCAAATAATTACTCCGGTGACCTTTCCATGTATTCTAGCTATATATTGCGCTGTCAGCCGATTTGTATGTGACAATTATGACGTGGTCTGGAAAGTACAAAGTAGGCTGCATGGCATCTTTATTTCGTCATGATGGGTTTATTTATTAACTAATTCTATGCTTAATGGGAAATATTTTGGGACCCTATCTTGACAGTTTCCTTATTGATTACTTAATCAAGAAATAACTACTAGTATGGTGGATGGGACGGGTACTTGTGCAGCCATCAATTCTGGAAAAGGTTCGGACCTACGTGTATTCTGCTGACGAGGATGACATGTGTGGCTACTATCTCTGTTGAAAAGGCCTAACAACACGACCACTGACACTACCCCCCCGACCACAAATAGGTTACGGTATCCCAAACTTAGCCACAACCTTATTATTCGAACCGAAGAATTTTTTTTTCTTCACTTGCGGAAGAGTTTCAGGCATGCACCATTCACCCATCCCTGCAGTAGGATTCCATCTAGTTGCTCGAGTCTTACCACACCCGATTCCTTTATTTCTGTGATTATGAATGGTCCTAACCAATGCATTTGTAGTTTTCCTAGGAACTTTAGGAACTTGTTGTCATAAAGGAGCACCTGGTCTCCAACTTCAAACGAGTTCTTCTTGATGTGCCTATCGTGCCAATCCTTTTGTCTTCATTGCTCAACTGATTAATGGAACTCTGCTAGGAACCGAGTTTCATCGAGTTCCATCAATTGGCTCAGCCTGTCCCACAAGGCCCTGCTATCTATCATTCCTGTAGCTTCTAATATGAGCATGCTGGGCAGTATAAATTCTGTTGGTACTACCACCTCTCTGCCATACATGAGCTGGAATGGAGTTTTCTTGTGGAGTCTTTTAACTGTTGTCCTATATGCACATAGAGTCGTTGGAATTCTTTCGTCCTAGTCATCCCGGTTGGCAAATACGACTTTTGTTAGCCCTTTCTCCAATATTTTGTTAAATTATTCTACTGCACCATTTTCTTACGAATGATACAGACTACTCTTATTATGTTGAACCATAAAAGTTGTTAGCAGAGCTTCAATGGTTTCATTCAAAAAGTGGGTGCCCTGGTCACTTGTGAGGCTCCTTGGGCATCCGAACCTTGAAATTATATTTTCAAAATGAATCTTGATGTTGTTTCTATCATGTAGTCTTTCACTGGCATAGCCTCTGCCCATCTTGTGAGGTATTCCGTGTTGTAATTATGTATTAGGCTCGCGAGTGTCTTGATGGTGGAGAAATTGGCCCAATGAAGTCTACTTCCTACTTATCAAATATTTGCACCAAACGGATCAAGTGTAGTGGTAGCTCATCGCATCAGGAAGGCTTACCGACCCTTTGACAAACATCACATTATTTGGAAAATGCTTTAGAATCCTTACGGATAGTGGGCCACCATACTCCTTTGTGTAGTATCTTTCCTGTGGTGGCCTTGCCTCCTACATGGCCTCCCACAACTGTTGTGTGGCACTCCCATAGGACGTCCTTTCTTTCATGCTGCAAGACACAATGTCTGAGTTTTTGATCCAGGCCCATTTTGTAGAGGTGTCCCGGATGAGTTGGTAATCTACTGCTCTAACCGCCAAGTGTTGCCTTTATGCTGTCGTGTATCCCTCTAGGAAACGACCTGTTGTTAGCAATGTAGAAATCTCTTCTAGGTGGCTGGGAATGGCTTCTATTCTGAATAGGTCAGCATCGGGCAATTGATCATCTATTGCTCTGTCATTCTCCACTGTTTCTAGGTGCGACAGGTAATCCAGCCCTACATTCAATCTGTCTGGATTAACAACCACTTCAAATGTGAATTCTTGGAATAGTAACAACCACCTGCATATTCTTCCTTCTAGTACTGGCTTGTTTACTAAGTATTTCAGCGTGGAATGATTTGTAAACAATTTGAACGGCACGCCTAGTAGGTAGTGCCTAAACTTTTGGAGAGAGTAGACCATTTCCAAAGCTTCTCATTTCTGCTGTTGTGTAGTTCCTTTCTGCCGTAGAGAGCTTTCTGTTAGCATAGTATATTGGATGATCCATCTTTTCTCCTGGTAGTAGTGCTAAGACTACTCCTAGCACTATCCCGGACGCGCCGATGCGTACGTGGAACATTTTGTTCTAGTGAGGGTACACTACTATTGGGGTGCTTACAAATCTTTCCTTTAGTTTATTCAGTACTGCTTGATAGTCCATAGTATAGATAAATTATTCCATCTTCCTTAGTGTTAGCACTCAAAATGTACATCAAGGCTGAGAAGAGGCAATTCAGAGGTAACCACAGACCAAGATTTCGATCTGGGATCTAGCCCTGCCAACCAGAGAGGGCTCTCTCTTTGCCAACAAAACGTGGCTGCAATAAGTGAATCTTAGGCTAGCTATGGAGTGTGAGGATTTGTTTGAAAGGTTCTTGGGTCGAAAACAACAAGAGAAAGGACTACTGGGCTATGGATTTGGGACTAGTTTCCACCGGCAAACTTGGGGCAAAGTAAGTGCAATGTATAGCCAGATAAAAGATTGCAAATGTGAGAATAATAGAGGGAAAATCCCGCTATCTTGCAGGCATCAAACAGGGGATGGATCTACAGTAGCAATGTTAGACAAAAGAGAAACACAAGGTTACTCAGTAGAGCATCTAATAGAGGATGGATTCTACAAAGACAACCACTACATTTAATAACAAAATCATCATGAAAGGAGCATCGTGTACAGATGAATTCCTAACACATCTCTTAGATAATGATGTAACAAGGTAGAAAAACAAAATATGTAAGTGAATTACAGGAAAAACATACTAGACATTAACATCGTGATGGATCCCAAGTCCAAAGGGCAGAAACTACTTTTTTAAAATAATACTCAAGAGAAACTTCACATAGTCCCAAGCAGCCTCTCTCTGCTACAAAAATCGAACCTCTATCTTTTAAAAATAATCCTATATATACTAAATTACAAATATATTTTGCTTTCCTCAATATAGGAAATAGGAAATAGGAAATAAAAAAAAATAAACTTAATAATAAAATCCTATCATAAAACAATATTATAAACTAATTTGCAACTAAATCTCCAGACTATCTCGAGAACCATGAGAAATAGTTTTTGAAAACCTAAATTAAGTGAAGGTTTGCCAAGTGGATTAACATCACTGTATCTGCTCCTTTAAGTGTGGAACCATATTCCATAAAATCTTCCCTTTCACTACCACCTTGCACTTGCCTACAACAATCCTAGAGTTGTTTGATCAAACTGTTATTCTTGTTTCTCCTTGGATGTTCTCTGACTGCCAGTTGTACCCAGAATTCTACGAGCTATTAATTTGTACAAAAATAACTGTAATGTCATCACTAGAAATGTCATATTCCAGCCATTCATTAACAATTTCAGCACCAGCATCACGAGGATCATTGAATTTATCAACCATATCAACCATCGCTTGACTAGAGATAAACTCAAAAATTCCATCACAAGCACCTCAAAAACTAAATTATCCCCTATGTTTTCAGCAATAGTATCTCCAACACTGTGCATTCTAGTTTTTCAATCCTTCAAGAAAAAATTACGCTTTCACTCAAACATGTAATTAAACAACTGGCCTCCACCTGTTAATAATGTAATCCTGTATCAAATATTTAATACCATAGAATGAATCCTCTATCATTTTAATCAATCAGACACTTGGATTCAACATTTTTTGAGTGCCCTCTTTTAACATTTTCATGGGCTTGGCACTAGACTCGGTTGCTGGGCTTTGACCTGTGTGTTGTGACTTGTAATATGCAGCATGAGTGGCTTGGAGATTTAGCAATGAAACATAAATGTTGGATATTAGGCCTTGCATTAAGCAAGAACTCTGTTCCAAGTTTGGATGTCATGATAATAACTTTGTTTAGAAACTAACTGTGCTATTTGTTGCTTCTTTTTGTTGCCCAGGTGTAAGTGCTACACGTAGGGCCACACTCCAGAAGTGTAGTGCCACAGCTAGATTGGCTTGGCTTTTGATTTATTGACCTGTGCATGTTATGGATGCAGGGGCGCTGAGCTGTGCCTTCGGATCTCATCGTAAGCATGACAAAAAAAAAAGAATCCTTGGAAATAATACGCAAGGTTGCTTCAAAACCAGGTCGCAACTTATCCAGTTTGTCTCTTATCTAGATCAGGATTATTCAATTCAATTATGATACCATATGTTGCACCATCAATCATTCCCAACTTGCGGGTTAGATCGATTACATCACTCAAATTTGTAGCATGAAGTGTTAATTCGAGCACTACAGTTACATCAGCATCAAGATTCTTATCTAATTCCTTTCTACCAAGAAATTCTTGGAGCAATGCCTGCAATTTTGGCATGTGAGTTATGGTCTTCCACATTCAAGCCGGAATGCTTAAGAATTTTCTTTTCAGGCAAAAGTGCCTCCTCAAACAGATCCCCACAAATCTCTTCAAATTTCTGCCGAGTTATGGTACTCCTGAAATCACGATCCTTATAAATTGACTCAACTGATAGAGGGGCCTCATTATTAGTATTAAGGATTTATTTGGTGCATTTAATTTGTGTCTTCAACTTCGCCATTGCTTCAGGAGATTTCCGCACCTCTATACCATTCCCATCTTTCTTCAAACTGACATTTGGCATTTTGATGTCCAACCCCTATCGCCTTCCAATGCCGGGTGTCTCTCCTTGATATAACCTTGGGGATGTCTCTACGTGCAACGCTTTTGAATATGGATATACACGCAGCACTCACAATTTTTAAAGCCACCAAGCACTCATCTAGAAAATAGCTATTGTGTCTTCTTCAAATTGACATCTGGCATTGTAATGGGTTTCATAGGATGTCTTTGGCACACTGTAATGGCCCTTTCATGCTTAAGAACCTCTATATATTGTTTGCTTCCTGCTTTAAAACCATTCCTTTCCTTGTAGTACAGATTCATTACCCTCCTCATTGCAATTGTGTGAAATCAACTTGAAAGTCATTGAAGAATCATCAAAAGAGCCATCATTGCTTTCTATTTTTGTATCCTTTCCCATTGACATTTTTCATTTATAATATCCATCTTGGCATCAATATCTACAACATTAGAGGCATGGCAAAGTGATCCCAAAATTACAACAACAAAGAAACAACCAACTCTAGGAAAATTATGTGTGCTTTGTTCAGGCCAACATCTAAGAAATAATTTATACTTGTCCCACTTTATAGTCTCTAAGAGACTTTCAACCTGAAGTTTGCACCTTTTAAGGCCTTGAGCTTCCAATTAAAAATCATTTCTTGATTGGAAAACATGATTCCAGATTGATCCTCTATTTTCACAAGATCACCAATAGAACTATAATTCTATCCAAAGAATTCTTGCAGGTGCTTTTCTTTAATGTTCTCCGTCACTTTTGCCTTTGTGAAATTGCCATACTTCTCTTTTTATTTTTACTATGTGCAAGGGTGCAATGAGCTGGAGCGAAATTCTGATAACAATGATATTTTGATTAAATAGGGCCATTTCATATTCCCTTGAACTTCAATTTGGCCAGATGCTGGGAGAACATCAGTTCTAGTGCCATCATTCGGACCAAAACACTAATGGTTGCCTACTACAATATTTTCAACATATGAACATACTGATGCCATAATAGAAGCCTATGAATCTACAACTTTATTTTGTTCTAGTATCATGGATTTCATGGAAGAATGATTTTTAGGGTTTCAATAAGCATAGAGCCATCTCACCAAAATATTTTAAAAGTATCCATGTCTTCCTCACAACCATGTGCTCTACAAAGTGATTACTTGCAGAAAGGACCCCAATGAAGAGATCTATTGGACCCTCTGGCAAAGGGGGCAGCTTTCCATTTGTTTGACATGTCAAGTATTATTTGAGTTGAAAAGTTCAGAAGAGATGTAGGTAAGGATGACAGCAAAAACTGAATGAACATCTATAAATCTTTAAGTAATTCCTCTCTAGAACCATGAGACCGACAGATGTAAACCAACTTTTCACCTGCAATATCTCTGTCAACAATGTACAGTGCCCTCTGCACAGATCCATGGATATCTCTTTCAATCAAAGAAGAATGAGCTCGCCATATGTTGAGATGAGGATTAGCAACACGGAAATGGACTTCAAATGCTATGTTCTCTCCTTCTCTATCACAATCCAGCCACTAACATCTCCTAGTTTCCTCTGGATCATTCAATACATGAATTGTTGCACTGGGAGATCTTTGAGTCATTTATCCATTCAGTCATATCTTCTGATCTAGGAGCCGGTTTTGGGAGTGTGATATACCATTGGAAATATTTTTTCGAGCTACTTCTGATGGACACATTTATGATATGTTTTTCACTGAAGATCATGTGTAAAACATCTAAGAAAAAAAGACATAGTAAAAGCCATGTTGATCCCTTGTGACAGGCTACAAAGACTGGAACTAACACTTAGTAATTTCTCCATCAGATTTGTTATGGTCGCGTAGTTCGTGATGAACCATCTATAGTTCCCTGTGTGGCCCAGAGTTTCCTTTAGTTGTTTCAGGTTGCGTGGTGGTTCCATGTGGACAATTGCTGCAACCTTGGTGGGGTCCACATAGACTCCATCTTTGCAGACAATATGGCCCAGTAGAGTGCCAAAGGGGACTGCAAAAATACATTTTTTTAGATTTAAGGAGATCTGCAACTATCTGCACCTCTCGAACATTACTTTCAATAAGCTGGTATGCTTCTTTAGTAGGTTGTATATTGTCCAGTCATCCATGTAAACTTCTAAGAACTTATGAATGTAATCCCATAACGCAGCTATTACAATTCTTGAGAAGACCATTGGTGCATTCTTTAATCCGAATGGCATTA
Organism: Pinus taeda; assembly: GCA_000404065.3. NCBI lineage: Eukaryota > Viridiplantae > Streptophyta > Pinopsida > Pinales > Pinaceae > Pinus > Pinus taeda. The sequence continues at coordinate 52,876 of APFE030493644.1, read as the reverse complement.
CATTGTATGCATACAACCCCCACTCAATCGTGAAAGTTGTTTACCTTTTGTCCTCCTCAGCTATTTGGACCTAGTGGTAACCTGAAAACCTATCTGTGAAAGATTATGCCTTATTCGCCACAACATTGTCTAGGACTTCGTCGCTGAATGGTGTGGGGAACAGGTCATGCACGCATGCATTGTTCAGGTTGTTGTAGTTGATGCATACCTTAATTTCGGTTGCATCCTTATTGTTCTGAATAACTATGGGGCTTATTCAATCAGCTTCATCTACCGGAAATATGATCCCTCCTCCTAGATATACCAAGCCCAGGGGACAATGCTGAGAGTATGTATAAACGCATGTACCCACAGGTTCCTTGGCAATTCCCAACTTTCCCAGCTGGTCATTGTTTCCAGGAAAACTAGTGTCTTTTTGATCTGCTAGCCCCACTAAGATTGGCAGCTCTCTTAGAAACAAACAATCAAAGCAATTTGTGATTTCCTCTGTGTATGATAGATAAGAGAAGCAAAGGGACCAACCTGGATCTTTCGCTTGACTCCTTGCTTGATTTCTCTCCCCATTGATAAAGCTTGCAACTCCTCTCCTACTTGTCCCACTTAGAGAATACCTGTAGAGACAGTAACAAAATACCATCAAATCATCTTGATCTATAATATCATAATAATGTAGAATCAGAAATACATTGAACATACAATGGTATTCACAAATAACAAGATTCACAAGTACACAATTGTATGGAGGAAAACTCAAAGAACTTTATTAAAATATAAGGGAGAATTACAACCCAGCTATCTGATCCAGCATCATCCTCCCAGCATCAAAGCACTCTTCACCACATGAAAGCAAGATCACCCAACAATACAATGCTCCTTCTCAAAGACAAACTATCAGCACTTCCTTACAAATTACAAAATTCCAGCCTCTAGATCTCTCAGATGAGAGATCCATATATAGATGTCTGCAAGGGTGTGAGTCATATCTAGGTTTTTGATTAGTGTCATTCCACTTGTAGTTTTTGGTTCCACTTGGAGATTTCATTGATCTATTACTCATCCCTAGGTGAATTTAGAGAGGCAAGTGTCATAGGAGAAGTTTCTAGAAGATTCCATGAGCATCCACTTAGCAAACTATCTCAGACATTTGTCCATTCTCAATTATCGCACCCCACAGAAGGCCTCTTCAGTATGCATTGCACCTAGCTAGTGTAGAATTCAGTATGCATCACACCCTGACAGTGGAGCAATCAGTATGGTCTAGTTTTGGCTAGTTCTGAGTATTTTTTTAGGTGGAAGTTCTGGGGAATGATGTAATCAGTTCACTATGATATTTTAGGGTATGAAACTACACTTTTAGGTGTAAATAAGCCCTTCATTTATCGACATATAAGATTGGGGTTGTAGTGCCCAAATATGTCTATAATAGTTGCCCCCTAAATCATGAAGTCGTAAATCTTTTGATGTTGGGTGAAATGCTTTATCATGAGGGTCTGAGGTATTCAAACTAGAAGGTGACCTATATAAGATACAATACAATACATCGTCATCATATTATTTTCATGATCTAGCTGAGGCGGGCATTCCCATACTCAGCTTTATAAATTCATTTTCATGTACATAGAATAGATAACCATGTGCGGTTATAGACTAGTGATTATTTATATGTAGAGTCATCATCCCTTAGCTTGGATGATCATCTGTGCAGCTTCTATGTACATTTGATGTCTTTATATTCCTAAATATATCGTAGCCCAGATGGATGAAACTAGATCCAGGGTCTTCAAACTCATCCAATATTCACCTGATGTACAAGTCGATCCATGTGAAAAGATGTTCTGAAGTCGAACATGGAAAGACATTGCCTGATTACCAGCCAATGATGTAAGATGTTAACATGCGTGAGAGAAATCACCGATAATGATAATGACCCTCAAGGTACTACAGTACAATTCACGTGGTGTGAATAGATCTGATGTCGAACACCAAGCAAAATATTTCAGTCAAAGGCCATTAACGTAAACCTGTCGCCAGAAGTGAGAAACTTGCCATTGAGGCATGCAAGCTTCAAAGTACTGAAATGGGTGTTTCTAAGTCAACTTCTTGGATAATGAGCTGATGTCGATAAGAAGTGACCTGTCATAGGAGGGCCTTAATGTATCCCACATCTACGACACCAAACAAAGCAAATGATTTTCTGGAGGTGAAAACGATCTAATGATACAAGGTTTAGGAATGGCGGTCATTAAAAATGAAGGGTGAAGGTATTGCAGTGGATGAGGTGTTAACTGGATGGTGAATTCTCTGAATGACTTCTCTTGAACATATCAGTGACACTGGGATGGATTGGTAGCGTTAACCCCAAAATATGGATGGTACAGTGGACCAATGGTGATGTGACCAGTGAAAGAAATAACCCAACCCGACTCAATCATGGTGACGGAGAGAAAGTGTCATGTTCAAGAGCGACCTCCTACCAATAAAATTCTTCAAGTTTTCTTTCCTTTTTCCCCAGTCATTGCTAACCAGTACCTCTTTATTTTTGTCAATATTGAGGAGGATAACATATGCTTGTTCTATAATTTGCCCTTCCGGCAAACCTGCCACTATGTTTTAGCAAGCCTAGCGACAGTGAGACTCGTTCTTGTCTGGGTGGACAAGTTTGTCGCTATTGTTTTAGCGAGTTTAATGACAAGGATAACTCGGTCCCTTTCATGTTTAGAGAGTTTGAAAAGGGATGAAAAGGAAACTCCAGTGGTTCTTTTTCATAGCATAATCCCTTAAGTCCGAAAAAGGATAAAATAATACAAAATGGATGACTTTTCCGATCACTTTAGTGAGACGAAAAAGACAAGCACTCGATCTTTTTGTGGGATAATCCCTCAGGTCCAAAAAGATTAAAATGTACAGGAGGGATGGCACTTCCAATCACTTTAATGAGCTGGAGAGGCCAATAGATTGACAATCTTTTCATATTTATTGAGTCTGAAAAGAGTTTAAAGGAGACTCGTTTTTGAGGAATAAGTGGTGTTTAGGATAGCCGTTGGTTCCGGGTAATCTTGGAACTTCTCAAAACATGGTGATGTGAAGAGGGTGGCTAATAGGACCAGTCATTGCAGTTGTTCCTCAAAATGGTAAGCAATCAAGTGGAAGCGTATGATCAGCCAAACAGATGGAGGTGATGGAAGGAACACAACCAAGGCTCAAAAGGCTGATAGCAGGGCAATCACAAAGGTTATTTACCGAGGGTGGATTCTTTTTTTAACGATCTTGAACCGGGAGGAACTATGTTCAGTGGCAAGTTTATTTTTTAACGAGCTTGAACCTTGTGGAAACATTGCTCATTTTAGCAGTCAAAGATGTCCCTCATTTGTAGGTTCATTTTTAGTGAGCTTGAACTCTACGATAACATATGCTCATTGCCTTTTTATGTAGGCTAGAAATGACCAAACTACAAAGCTAAAAACACTAAAAAGCTAAGGAACTACCGAGGTTAGGTAGGATGGTTTTATCTTCCATCTAGACAAAACCTTTCCTTTGGTCCATCTGCAGTGTAGACATTTCCAGACCAATCATCTAACCTAAGAAGTTGGAACTAAAAAGCTAAAAATCTAAAAATGCTAAAAAGCTAAAAATTGAAATTGGTCATTTTTTGCTTGCATAAAAAGGTTTGCATGCCCCCAGGAATCAAGAAAAGGAGAGTCTCCAGGTAACCATATGGAAGTCACTGCGATTAAGCGGGATTGTTTCATGTCAATGGATAGACCAAAACGCTTCCTTGGCTTTGTCCCTAGAATGAGTGGACAAAAGTGAATGGTGTGAGATTACACTTCCAATCACATAACCTATAGGGAAACCTATCTTTTCACTTGGGTTCGTCTGGATGGACAAGGGTGCATGGCCCCTAAACTTCGTTACATTCACCGGACTACTTGCCACAATTAGGTGGATGGAATGAAGGTTGAAGAGACACTATTGATGCAAAGAGACCATTTAGGGATGATTTTTGACTTGGAGTTGTGTTTGAACCAGGAAATGAAAGTTGGTCGACAAGTTGGACTATTTTTCCCTCATGCAGGAAACACATCACTCGAAAGAGTGTGGAAACAATATATTCCATACTATAAACATAGTCACGTCCAAGGAGTAGATTGTGATCTAACGGTCCTTGGACTACCATCACATTCAAGTGAACAGTTTTCCTTTTCAAAGTTATCGGAAACTTCAGTAGGATCCCTAATGGTCGACTGGTTCCTTTGTTGAAGCCTAACAAATTTTGTGTAACAGGCATAAGCGATGGCGAACCAAGCACTTTCCAAGCAGTTGAGGAAAGGATACTCATTGAAGCCCCTTCATCTATGATAGTGCCATACACGATCATTTTGTAAACTTGTACTATGATTCGAAATGGTACATTAGATGGAAGGTGAGGTCTTGCTAGTTGATTCCAATCGAAGGAAATGAATAGATTGCTTGGAGGGGGCACCGCATAAACGGTTGAATGAACCCCTTGAACTAGGAAATTTTCCTCCTGTTGTAAAGGAATGGGCGGATTACCCCCAAGTTCATCAAACTCTGTATTAACAAAAAGAATTTGAATGGTATTGTTCTCATTCTCTTTGGAAATTATATCATCTGAAGGTGGACCTTTTGAAGGCAAGACTGGGACGACTGCCATTTCGACCTACTGACTTTGGTCTAGTATGGGCTCAGAAGGTTCACTCTCAATGATAGGTGTTTCGACCAATGATTGAGTTATGTCAGTTGGATTTTCAACTAGTAAAGGACTTGAGGTGAGTTTCTTGTATCTAGGTGGAAGTTGCTTTAGTGAAGCAGGACGGTTATGCAAGATTCTCTTGGCCTCATCTAGAAAAGGACAATGGGGAAGGTGATGGTCTCCTTCACATAATAGACATGAAATTTTGACCTATCCTTTCTGTCCAAGAACTTCATTTTCACTAGTTGATGGTGTGCTGTCAACATGATCGCTAGAGGTTGATGACACCAGACGGTGCAAACAAGGAGACCATTCTCTCAATATCTGCGGAATGCAAGGACAATCTCTATGAAAATGGTTTCCTTTGCAAATTAGACAAGGATATTTAGGAGACTTAATGTGTAGATTTTCACTAGATGATTCCTTGTTTCCCCCTTGCTTAACTGACTTCTTCTTCTTCTTCTCCTTTCCTTTCTTCTTCTTCTCAGCCACTTGGTTATGAGCATCACTATTTTCACCAAGTGAAGAGGAAGAAGGGGAAGGAAAAACAAACAAAGTAGAAGGTGAAGGGTCACTTTTGGTATCGACTGGTTGCTAATTCGATTGCTGAGGAATTACGGTATTTTGAATGACATAGATTGAGAATAGCCATACCGGCAACCCAATTGTGATTCCTGGCAGGGACAATGTGGTCATATACGGAGTTCCAATATTTCCCCAAGAAGAAAATGGACTAGGGTTCCCCACAAGATGGATTCCTTGATTGGTGGACTCCATTATCTCAACCTAAGATCAATGAAGGAACATGGGTGTTATTCTGAATTAAATAAATTTTAATGACGCTTTGACACAACTTTGCTTTTTCAATTTTTAAGAGTCAAGAAAAAGCTAAAGATGACTCTAGTCCCCTACGATTTTTAATGAGCCTGAAGTGACAAGTGCTCAGATGGACCTTTTCTTTTAAGGAGTAGAAAAGGAACAAAAGTGACTACTCTGGAATCTAAATAGAGGGATTACCAAACCAATCACAAAACTACAATATACACCTTGGTGGTAAATTAAAGAGAAATTATCAAGGACTTACGTACAACAGTCAATCTTCTTGAATGCTGTGTTCAGTGCATTGCGATCGATAGGGCGGCAGGCACGGCTTCCTATGGATAAAGGATATAAGCCTATTTTGGTCTCCCAATATATACTTGATGGTGCAGGGAGCACAAGTTCGTGTTAGCACTTGTCGTATCAAAGAAGAGGAATCACCCAACCTTCGATGAAAACGATAGTTACTAGATTTTACGACGCCGAAACACGTCTCTAGCCTAGACCTCTAGACGTGTTGCATTAGGTTCCAAAACGTTGTTAAGTTCATTGAAATTTATTTTAGAGTTAATCTTGTTTAGAAGTTTGCCTTTGAAGGTTCACCGCATGATGTAGATGTAAAATTCCTAAATATGCAACCTCAAATGATAAACAATCGTTTTTTATTTTTAGCAATGAAAATCCTAGCTACTAAGGAAAGAATATTACGATTCTTTCAAACAAAGAGCAAAGAGCACACACTAAATGCACTTTTCCTAAATCATATTTTGCACACAGTCTAAATGCAAATGCAAATTCATGTATTTGTTTTTCATTCCCTTTAATGTGAAGAGTGCCAAAAAGGAAAACTAAGTATAGATCTGAAATATTTTCTTCAAAGCGACATTTCGGCAGTTTCTTTTTGAAAATGAAAGGAAGACTTAAATGACACTATTAAATTTCGAATAGAACATGTTTTCGACACTTTAAATATCAATAAATCAAATCAAATACCTGACAAAAATTTCAATCTACTATCCAGAGAAGGAATACTTTACCACACTCCTCTTTTTGACACAAAACGACAGTTACGACACTTTTTTGCATCAAAATGACAGTTCGGTTTAAGATACTTTTTGACAAATGATTGTAAATGATGGAAAAATACACAAAAACATTTACTAATCCTACTCAAGTGAGGCTGAACTATGTAATGCAAGGAGGCTTCATCAATGAGATACTGATCATAAGCAGTAAAACAACTAAATAGAGCTGAAAACAAGGACACAAAACCAAAATTTCAAAGAGAGAAATAGGATCACTCAATCATCGCACTTGTGCTTCACAAAAATAGGGATGCATCTCACCTAATACACTCGGGAGGTGCGATGCATACTGGCTTCCAGTTACAAATAATGTGATGGGCCAGGGAGTGCAACTAAGGTGGGTTTTGGCTCAAATTTGTAGCTAATTTTACTGAGTTAAGCTGAGCTATTATGAACAGTAAAGAAAAAAGTACAGGGGTATGATCTTGGGAGGTTACTGAGCTACCAAAAGGGCATCTAGAATGCTTGTAAGTCAGATGTTCAAATCATAAACTAAACCGGAGATTGACTGAAGAAACATTTATCTACTTTGCAATTGCAGAGAAAGAGCAGTTCGAAGGTTATCTGGCTAACTTCAGGCTCCGTCTATAGTTTATAAACAAATAATCAAAAACAAAAAACAAAATATTTTCTCCCCAGTGGAGTCACCATTTTGTTTCTAGGAAAACTAGTATCTTTTCGATATGCTAGTCCCACTAAGATTGGCAGCTATCTTAGAAATAAACAATTAAAGCAATTTGTGATTTCCTCTATGTATGATAGATAAGAGAGAAGCAAAGGGACCAACCCGGATCTTCTGCTTGACTCCTTGCTTGATTTCTCTCCTCCTTGATAGAGCTTGCAACTCCTCTCCTACTTATCCTGCTTAGAGAATACCTGTAGAGGCAAAGTAACAAAACACTATCAAAGCATCTCGATCTATAATATCATAAACAATGTAGAATCATTGAACATACAATGGTATTCACAAATAACAAGATTCACAAGTACACAATTATATGGAGGAAAACTCAAAGAACTTTATTAAAATAGAAGGGAGAATTACAACCCAGCTGTCTAATCCAACATCATCCTCCCAGCATCAAAGACCTCTTCACCTCATGAAAGCAAGATCACCCAACAATACAATGCTCCTTCTCAAAGACAAACTATCAGCACTTCCTTACAAATTACAAAATTCCAGCCTCTAGATCTCTCAAATGAGGGATCCATATATAGATTTCTCCAAGGGTGTGAGTCATCTCTGGGTTTTTTATTAGTGTCATTCCACTTGTAGTTTTTGGTTCCACTTGGAGAATTCATTAATATCTTACTCATCACTGGGTGAATTCAGAGAGGAAAGTGTCAGAGGAGAAGTTTCTAGAAGATTCCATGAGCATCCACTTAGCAAACTGTCTCAGACATTTGCCCATTCTCACTCATTGCAACCCACAGAAGGCCTTTTCATTATGCATTGCACCTGGCTAGTGTAGAAGTCGGTATGCATCGCACCCTGACAGTGGAGCAGTCAGTATGGTCCAATTTTGGCCAGTTCTAAGTAGTTTTTTAGGTGGAACTTCTGGGGAATGATGTAATCAGTTGACTATGATCTTTTAGGGTATGAAACAAGACTTTTAGGGGTTAAAAATCCCTTCGTTTATCGACATATAAGATTTGGGTTGTAGTGCCCAAATATGTCTAAACAGTTGTGCAATTTTTGATGTGCTTCTCGGGACTTGAATTCCCCGTGTATTTCCCATCATCCTGTGGCCGATCTGTTTTCTTGCCAAACCTTTCCTTCATTGCTTGCTTAGCATTCCTCCAATCTTTTAATACTTTGCAGTGTGCCTTCCACCATCTTGCTAGCATTTCCATGAGTGCAATGTCTAGAAGGGAAATTCTTTGGTCTTCTAGTATGTCCTAGTCCATCCTATCTAAAAACTGATCTACCAGCTCAAGGCCATTGTACTTCAAGTATTCGTCCATTCCCATGTACCCCTAGTTTACTTGGCTTATCATTCCACATCATCAAGTTGTCAGTTCATATCCACCCTACTGCCATGCATCCCATTCAGCTTCTGAACCAATTTATGAGCTTTGAATGCTTCTCCAGCTAATAGATCCTTTGGCCGTAGGATTTATGTAGTCCTCCCTTTTTCCTGTTGTGAGCGTATATAGCTGGTCTAACGCCCCTAGTTCATCCCTGTCATCTGTCGGCTATGTAAACCTGGGCCCTTGGTAGGGATCTAACGGCTAAATCACCCTTAGCCCATCTGCTTCAAAAATCACCAGCTCCTTCTTCAAATCTATGACAACATAGTTTTCATATGCCCAGTCAATCCCTAAGAGTGCTGGATAAGGATCTTTATCCCCCATAATGTCAATTACTTCGAACTCAATGTGTGTTTTCACCCCTACTACATCAACCTCTACATTTTCCAATCTCCCGATAGGCAAGATACAATACCGATTCACCATTCTTAATTGAATTGGTGAGTACTTCAGTCGTGGCTTCCCCATTGCCTCCCAAGTCTTCTTGGGTAGGATGTTTACATCTGATCCTAAATCTAGCATGGTGTCCCTTATCTGGGATCCTGCCACTTGTGCATTGATTCAGAACTTCTTTCTACTCCTTTTCTTATTCCGCTTTACTATCCTGGAGGATTTCTTCGACAAGGTTTCACATGGTTGTCCCGCTCCCTCTTCCTCCATGGATACTGTGGCCTTTAAGATTTTCTACAATTCCTTCAACATGGCCTCATCCTCAACAATTTTCAAGAATAATTTAAACCATTCCCCAACCAACTAGGTGGAGGTGGCCACGTGGACTTGCGGTCTATAGGTGTCCCTATCTTTGGTCATCCCCTTGAACAATTTGGCTACTTCTTGATAATATTGTTTTTGGAGCTCGGGCTGATATGCCCTCTGTGGTGATGCCACTTTAATGATCAACGGGGGGTCCTTTGCGTAGTGGTCCTCCCCTGTCTTCTTCCCTCCTCAGGTGACTATATTGATATTGGTTGCGGGGAAGCCATCATTGGTCTGAGGCTCAGCATTCACCAAGTTGACCGCTCGCTATCAAGTTCTCTCTTCCCACTTCGCAATGAGCTTCAGGCAATCCTCCGTCGCATGGGTGCTAACTCTACACTACGAACACCAAGGTCACCTCAGGAGTGGGCATTCCCTTGCGACATGTCCTTCCTGGTCACATTTGTAGCACCTTAAGCGCCCTCTTCCTCCCATTCTTCCTCCGCGTCCATTTCCTCCTTGCCCCCATCGACTCGCTTCATTGACCCTAAACGTGGATCTATCCAGTGTTTCTACTTGTTATACAAAAATATCGTCACCTTGATTATTTGCAGTCGGTATGGGTCTATCACCACCTATACCAGCCTCCTAAGAAAGTCTCAGACCTCAGATCTTCAAAACAAGCTTTGGAAATGAGAGAAAGACATTAAAAAAACAATGTAACTCTGGTTCCTCACTTTCTCTCACTTTTGCCTGCGGGCCCGCACCTTTTGTTCAGAATAACTATGTACTTATACACTCTGTATGTATGAAAAGTGAGTATGTTTGTCATGCTCTATAACCACTCTTGAACACGACACTTTCATTCACCTAGGTTGGGAAATCCTTTACCTAACAGTTGATCAAACCATATTGAAAGTCTTCAGCCGGTTTCTGGGTATTAAATTTGGGTTAATTCTCACCAAACCATCTGTCGTGTCTTTATGTGTTCAAGAGGTCAGTGCAAATAAGCCATTCATCTACAAAATGTCTGTCATCCATCTTGACCATCCCTGAGTCAGTCCTTGCAACTAAATTTCTTCAGCTTGATCTATGATTTCGTGTTGTGGGCTTGCTTACGACAGATCGCTTTCTATCGACTTCAACTCATTATCTAGAAAGATGATCTAGGAATCGTCAGTACCTTGAGATCTGCATGCCTCAATGGCAGGTTTCTTGCCTTTGACAACAGTTTACATCATTGAATTTCGATCAAGGGATCCCATGACATGTTCGACATCAACACATCTTATCACATCTCATGGATTGTACTGAGTACTTTGAGAGCCATTGTCATTACTGGTGGTTTCTCTCATGCTTGTTAAAAATTTACATCATTGACTGGTAATCAAGCCGTTTCTACCATGTTCGACTTCGACACATTCATTCGCATGGATAGAATCGTATTGTTTCGGGACGTAGAAATGAAGACCCTGGATCTAGTTTCCACCATCCACGCTGCGAGGAATTTTGTATTCATTATACTATGGAGTATTCATAAACAGATGGCTGCGTCCATACTGTGTCCACATGTGTCTATACTTATGATGTGTTACAAGATCATTCCCATATCATAGCAGTAGTTAGTCTTCTAGTCAGTTTTCAGTCTCTTAGTCAGTTTTTATCTAAGTATGGGAATGCCTACCTCAACGATGATATGATCTCATATATATATTTTGCATTGAATGT
>APFE030493644.1:0-36307 GCA_000404065.3 Pinus taeda | reverse complement strand
AGCTGAAGAAGACCTAAGGAAACAGTATCTGGAAAAGGAAGAACAACATCAGGTTGAGGTAAATATCTTAAAAGGTAAATTAGAAGAAAAGGATAAATTGTTGCGATCTCAAGATAGTACTAATATTTTGGATGACATTCTTGGTAGTCAAAGATCCCCTAGTATTAAAACTGGTCTTGGCTTTTATGAATCTGTTGAAGGTGAATCTAGCTCACAAGGTGAGGCAAGAAACTCTAATGAGAAATCTGAAATGCACAACAAAGAGATGAGAAGAAAACCCCATCAACAGCCAAGGAAGGAAATTCTTCAAAGAAAATCTTTTACTCCTCCACTGAATAATGTTGAATGTTATGTATGTCATAATCTTGGACATGTTGCATCCAGATGTAGAAGCAGAATGGTTCAAGACCATCACAAAAAATCATCACATCCCAGGTATTTCAGAGGATATTGCTTTGCCTGCAATGCATATGGACACAAAGCAATTGATTGCAATAGAAGGAACATGAAATATGTAAGATGTTATACATGCAACAAACTTGGACATAAAGCAAGGGAATATAGGAGCAAATTTCAAAATTCAAAACAAGAGGACCATACATCATCACAGTTCCAGAAGACAGAATTAGAGACAGAAAGGTGTGACATAACTCAGTTAGCTGACATAACAGACACAGGGGATACTGAAAGTCAAGAAATTCAGTATTCCATCTTGCATACGCTGATATAATGAAGATAAGTCGCATATATAGGCGAGTTACAGGCTGCAGAGTCGCGTATATGGAGATCAGAAGAAAGGGCAGCAGAACAGACCCAGGAAATGGTTCGGTCATGATAAGAAATGATTGGCACAGGTTCAGGGGGAGCATATACTTCAAATAATGCATTGTTGGCATTATGGTTAGAAGTTGTTGATAAATTTTATGAAGCTAAATGATACATCTTGCTGTTTGATCAAAGGAATGGTATTGCAGGTTTGGATGTTGATGGCTTATGGTGCAGATCATATATGATGAATGATAGTCATGGTATTGAATGAATTGTTGGTCTTAGAACTTGCATCTGCTCAGGGGGAGCATGGATGGATTGATACAACTTGGCATATACAAAGGGGAGCTTAATCAGAAACTTCAGCATGTACTCAGGGGGAGTATGGACAGCAGAAGGTATACCAAGGAAGAGAATATCTTGGTCTGCCCTTTGCCCTTGATGTAAAAGGGGGAGAGTGACTTGGTGTGGTGGTTGCCATCAAGTCCAAAGGGGGAGATTGTTGACATTATGATACAAGTGTTGTCCTTGATGGCAACTCACTCAGAGTTTTGATACAGGTGATGGCAACTTAATCAGAGGATAGATCTTAGTCCAGTAGGTCAAGAAAGATATGTACGCAGGTTCATTGTGACAAAGAAGCATATACACGCGGGTTCGACGTTCCGAAGACGCGTATGCGTATACATGCACTTTCACGTAAGGAAAAGCGCGTACATGTGGGAAAACTTATGTTTTGGTCCATGGTATTTAGTCCTTGGTATTTGAACCTATGGTTTTGGACCATGGTATCTCGTCAGAAGGGTTGATCCCAAGTGTTGGGTTCATGGTATTGTTTCTACATGGTTTTGGACCATGGTATTGAGAGAAGCCTAACCTATATAAGGAGAAGATCATTAGGCAAAGAGGGTGAGCAAGCAAGGGACATCTGACGAAGTGGGAAGATATAGTATTGTTGGTTATCGATTTGTGATGCTTGTCTCGGGTTGGATATGACAGTGAAGGTATAAATAATTATCTTTAGATCTGTACGCAGGTTGTCTCTGGTGAAAGTGTGTATACACGCAGTTTTGATATAGTCAAGTAGCGTATGCATTATGAGATTTGGTGTTTCAGGTTGTTGTTGATTCTAGTGGTTGTTGCTGAGTTCTAGGCTCTGGTTTGTGTTCTGTGTTTTTGATGACAGAGTTTCAGTGATTCAGTATTGGGTGATTTAGAGATTTATGATGCAAGTATAAGTTGATGATTGTATTGCAGCAGTGATTGTTTTGTACTTATGGATCCAGTCTGAAAATTTATGAAACGTGGTCCTTGAAGAAAAGAAGGTTGTAGTCTTCTGTAAGTCAGCACCTACGTACTAGCATATCCGCTAGTACAAAAGCTGAGGCGGTTGTAGCTCCCGTCCAGGAGAAGCTGGAGAATGAGAGAGGGTTGTAACTCTCTACAGGTTGCAGCCTGCGTGATGGTAAAGGACTGCACCAATACACTGTAAAAGAAGTTTCTTATTAAAGGAAGAAAGAGACAATTTGCAGCAGGTGGTTTTCACCCACATTGGGTTTCCACCTTATATCATGGTGTTCATGTGTGCTTCTCATGTGTGATGATCTATTCTGTTTTACTACACCTAATTACTGTTAATATGGTTAATAATGTTCTGATGCATTTACTGAAGATAAGCTAACTGAATCATAAGATTACTGCATGTACGCTAGTTGCATTTAACACACTCACATATATACGCGGATATACTGAACTGAAGACGCGTATATGAATCTGAGTATGAAAATGAAAAGTATCTGATTTGATAATACTGATTCACCCCCCCCGCCCCTCAGTATTATTTCCAACAGAGACCTATTCAAGATCTGAAACCCTATTAGTATATTACTTTCCATACAGTACCTCATGGTCATGGGATTATTGAAGATTACTGGCAGTTCTTTAACCAAATCGAAAATGTAGCAGCAAGAACACAAACTACAACTATAGAATATCGTATTATTGATCTATAGAATAATGAACCAATGAAAGATATTCCATTGCAAAACCTTCCAAACTTCCATGAAATAGCTTCTGAAGATCCTAATGCATTTTTTTTTGAGTTCAATGTTTTATGCCGAGGTTATGATTATACTACCGACCCTCAAAAATTAAAATTGTTTCCTTCTATCTTAAAGGGAGTAGCATTACGATGGTTCATGGGGATGGGGGTTGGTACTATAACCTAATGGGATCAAATGAGAGAAGCCTTCCTTACTAAATATCAAGACTATTGCAGATACAGGGATTTAAGGGAACAAACATTTAAATGATGTCAAAAGAAGATGAAACTTTGAAATAATATGTTGAAAGGTTCCAATATAATTTACAAAGATCGCCATACACCACCCTACCTAAGGATGTATTAAAAATTGCTTTGATTAGGGGCATGAAAAATGAATGGATAGAAACACTTAATTTCATTGGGCAAGGTGACATTTCAAAAGAAGAATATGATGACATCATAAAACCGTGTATCAGGTGTTCACGAAACCATGTATTAGGTGTTCATGAGGAAGTACATGAACTATACCTGGAATTAGCAATCCTCTTAGCAGATCTAGCAGAACATTAAGTAGTGGGGTTACAAGAGCAAAAATTGGTAATCTTTTAGAAGAATTTAAAACTGATGTTTTAAGTACCCTAACAACACAATTCAATATTTCGCAAGTAAAACAAAAACGAGTTGAAGCAGAACAAGTATTCACTATTTTTTTTCCTTTCTATCAAAAGAAGAATAGTCGCAAGGAATTTCCATTGGACACAATTGAGACATGCGACATTTTCACCAAAAATCATTCAATTGATCTTTTCCATTCACTTCCTAGGTTGAAGACTATATTTAAGGAATATGAAGAAGATCTAGAACAAGTGTATTTTATGGCACAATGGCGAGAATGGAAAAATCACCCATCAGGTATGCCACAAGACCCTTCTATGTTTTTTTATGGACAATTTGCTCAGCAACAATTTCTTGGATCAAATTTGTAGGGCCAACAACATTCTCCTAATACCTTGCAACCACAGCCATATAATTTACCACCTTGGACAAATCATTCATTCCCCAGTCTGCCTTGGCCAAATCAATAGTATGCCACAACTTCATGGAAAAATAAATCAAATAATTTATATCCTCCACAATGGGCAAATCAACCTACTCAAGGCTCAATGTGAAACCAGGATTGGAAATGCCCCACTAGACTTATTAATCAATCAATGGGGGCAATGCCACATCCACAAAATCAACCATCGATACAATCTCCACTTCAATTATCTTCAAACACTCCACCTCCACTTCAGTTATCTTCAAATACTCCACCTCCACTTCGACCTCAGTTACCTGAATAGCCAAACCCAAATTCAAATAGCAGACCTGTGCAATTTTTTGAAATTCTGGAAAGTTCAGATCCCCCTTCTTATTTAGAATGTAATGAAGTACGTCTGAGATCCAGACGAACCATCTTTTTAGAAGATCACTCAAAAAATCAAGAGAAATCGTAAAATGATAAATCTACGAAGGAGAAGTCATTGACAGAACAGTCTCATCCTAATGTAATCATTACTAAAGCAGATTTGTCCAGTAAATAAACTGAAAAAAAAGACATGTATTGAGACTACAGACACTGCTCCCCTATTCCCTGAAAGTTTGACCATAATAAAATCACCTGTACAACCTAATTATGACCTCTTAAGGGATCTACAAAATTTATATATCAAAATTCCTCTCCTACAATCTATTAGTGAGATACCAATTTATGATATAACCATTAAATAATTATGTGTTAAGAAGCCTGGTAGGAAACAGAAAGACACTCCTACATTCCATGCTTTAGGTAAACTCTCTGATCTTATTATGGGGAAACAAATACCAATTAAATATGATGACCCTGGAAACCATGTTGTTACTTCCCATATCAGGGATATAATTTCCCAAATACCTTGGTGGAATTAGGAGCAGCCATAAATATTATAACACATGAAACTTGTGGACTCCTTGGAATAACTAGATTTAACCAACTCTACTATGTTGGAGTTGGCAAATAGATCTATTGAAAAACCAAAAGGAACTTTGGATGACATTATTGTTTCTATGGATTCTTGGGAATATCCAGCGGATTTTCTGGTCCTCAATCCTTGAAATAAACTAGAAGGACACCCTTTGATATTAGGAAGATCGTGGCTTGCCACTGCAGATGTATATAGGGTGTCGAACTAGAAGCATGAATATTGCTAAAGGACTAGCCATCAAGAATCTTATTTTATACCCTCCTACTAAACCCAACGTATTGATTGATGATTTTATATGTTCCCCACCTGAATATTAGGAAGGAAATTTATGCTCTCCTCTTACTATTGATAAATCCCTTATTTTTAAAAAATAATTTGAGGATGATGTAATTAATGGATTCATTAATCAACCTTCTATTATTGGAAGCCCAAGGAGATCCATTAGATGATTTGAACGTTGAACAAATACCTATGACTGTAGTATATAACAATATTCCTATTGAAATCGAGCCTGGAAAGACCGTAAACATTAATGTTGGCTTTAATGACCTCTAGCATGAAAGGTTGATTCAAATTCTTCAAAAGTATAAACAGGATTTTGCCTGGGAATATTCAGATATGAAGGGCATCGATCCACAATTATGTACACATCATATCTATATTGAGAAAGATGCTCATGCCATTCGTCAACCACAAAGAAGACTA
Source organism: Pinus taeda (assembly GCA_000404065.3). Lineage (NCBI taxonomy): Eukaryota > Viridiplantae > Streptophyta > Pinopsida > Pinales > Pinaceae > Pinus > Pinus taeda. The sequence continues at coordinate 30,787 of APFE030493644.1, read as the reverse complement.
AATCCACACCTCAAAGATATAGTAAAAAAAGAGCTTCAAAAACTTCTTAATGTTAATTTTATGTATCCTATTTCTAATAGCCAATGGGTTTCACCACTAGTGGTAGTCCCCAAAGAGAATTCAAAATGGAGAATTTGTGTCAACTATAGAGAATTAAATAAATCCACGTAGAAGGATCATTTTCCCCTTCCATTTGTGGATCAATTCCTTCACACTCTTACTGGAAATAAATATTTTTCTTTCTTAGATGGGTTCTGTGGATATAATCAATACAGATTTCCCCTAAAGACCAAGACAAAGCTACATTCACTTGTCCATGGGGAATATTTTCATAAATGGTCTTACCATTTGGGTTGTGCAATGCACCAGCCATTTTTCAAAGGGAAGTTCTTAGTATTTTTTCTAAGTTGATTAGTGAGGTACTTGAACTATATGTGGATGAATTTACCCCCTATGGTGATGAATTTGGCCAAGCTTTGTAGAATCTTGAGAATTTTTTTGCATGATGTATAGACACTAGGTTGTGCCTTGGTCACGAAAAAAGTCACATGGTGATGACAGAGGGCATAGTTTAGGGACATTTTATTTTTGCTACATGCATTTAGGTAGATCCATCCAAGATCAACATAATCCTTAAAATTCTGACTCCTTGAATTCAAACAGAGGTACGTAGTTTCGTTGGTTATGCTGGTTATTATCGTCGTTTTATAGCATTTTCAAAAATTGTAGCACCTTTGTATGTATTGACTGGACATGTGGAATTCGAATGGACTGATAAATGGGATACTTCTTTTGCAGATCTGAAGAGGATGATCTCAACAACTCCTGTGTTGGGGACCAAAATGGAATTTACCATTTCATATATCCTTAGTTGCATCAGATACAATGATAGGAGCAGTCCTTGGAAAAGAAGAGGATAAAAAGCCTTATACCATTTATTACATTAGCAAGAACCTTATGTCAGTTGAATTCAGTTACAATGTGACAGAAAAATAATTTTTAGCTATTATTTATGCCATAAATAAATTTCGCCATTACATAACACGACATCTAGTTTTTTTGTACACTAATAATTTCTATTTGTTATTTAGCTAACAAATTTGTTACCATTGATAAAGTAACTCGTTGGTTATGGTTGTTGCAAGAGTTTGACATTACCATAAAAGATCAGCAAAAAAAATAATACCTTGTTGCACACTTTTTGTTAATATTTCCAGCTGTGGTTGATTCTTCCCCAGTTGAAGACCAATTCCCAGATGAAATTTTTTTTGCAGTAACTATCAAAACACCCTAGTATGCTAATGTAGTAAGTTACTTGGCAACTGGAAAATTTCCATCACATTTGCATCTTAGGAAAAGAACCTTATTATCCAGTGCAACGTGAATTTTTCATGGATGGACAGTTACCTTTTTCATATAGGGGTTGATCTTTTGATTCGAAGATGTGTCAGAGAAGATGAAATTTATGATATCCTCAGGGACTGTCATGATGAGCCTTGTGGGGGTCACTTTGCTGATCGGAGAACTACACATAAAATCTTATAGATGGGCTATTTTTTGCCCACAATATTTAGAGATGCAAATAAATATGTCTAAAATTGTGATAGATGTCAAAGGATGGGTCAACCCATTCATTTTGATGAAATGCCCCTTCAACCGCAAATTGTACTAGAACCATTCGAAAGATGGGAAATGGACTTTGTAGGCCCCTTTTACCCACCTTCAAATTAGAAAACATATATTCTGGTTTGTACATACTATGTTACAAAATGGGTGGAAGCAATTTCACTCCCAAAGGCCACAGAAGAAGCAGTCATTCATTTTTTGTTCGAATTATTTGTTCAATATGGAATGCGTCGAGAGCTTGTACCAGACAGGGGATCACAATTTGCTGCTCACAAAATTTCAACCACGCTACAAAATTACCATGTTAAACACATAGTTACTTCTCCTTACCATCCGCAAACAAATGGGTAGGTGGAAAGCACTAATAAAGTCTTAGAGATGATTTTAACTAAAAGAATATATTTGAATCATCGATACTGGGTTTCCAAGCTCCCGAAGGCCTTATTGGCCTATCAGATAGCCTGGCACAATACTACTAGTTATTCAACTTATCATCTCATTTTCGATAAGGAACCCATTTTTCCAATTGAATTTGAAGTTCACACTCTCAAAACTGCAAAGGAAGTTGGATTGGACCTCACGGAAACATATACACAACGCTGACAACAACTCAACAAATTAGATGAAATAAGTCTTCTTGCTTTACAACAGACTGTCGTGATTCAGCAACAAAGGGCTAAATGACATGATAGCTTGATTAAAGAGAAAATTTTCTAGAAAGGAGATTGGGCATTGTTATACTATTCGAGATTCCAATATTTCCCAGGTAAACTTCAAACGAGGTGGCTTGGTCCTTACAAAATTACTGAAGTCAATGAAAATGCAACAATATGCACTACTACAATTGATAATGTTGGCATTTTGTTCCTTTTCAATGGGCATCGGTTCCGTATGTATGATCAACCACTTATTGAAGATCATTTTCTTCAAGAAATCAATAATGATTCTAATTTGTAGGTTGTAGTTGATCGGGGAAATTTCCGTGCAACCACAATCAAGTAAATCTTTTTGAACAAATTTTGTACATAATGTAAATAATCCTTTATTTTGTTATTTAAAAATAATAATAATAATAAATAATAATAAATAAATCATCGTTATTATTTTGTCACAATTGTTGTTTCATTAACCACAGTGATTGTTTCCTTAGACACATTTGTCATTTCCTTAGTCACAACTCTTGTTTCTTCAATCATAGTTGTTGTTTCTTTAACTACAATTGTTATTTCCTTAGTCATAGTTGTTGTTTCCTTAGTCACAATCGATGTTTCCTCAGTCATAGTTGTTGTTTCCTTAGCCACAACCACTATTTCTTTAGTCATGGTTGTTGTTTCCTTAACCATAATCATTATTTCCTTAGTCACAATTATTGTTTCCTTAGTCACATCCATTTTTTCCTCAGTGATAGTTGTTGTTTCCTTAATCATAATTGTTTTTTCCTGAGTCACAGTTGTTGTTTCCTTATCCACGACCATTTTTTCCTCAATCACAATTGTTGTTTCCTTAGTCACAACCATTATTTCCTCATTTACAGTTGTTTCTCCCTTAGTTGCAACCATTGTTTCCTTATTCATAGTTGTTGTTTCCTTAGTCACAATCATTGTTTCCTCAATTATATTTGTTTATCCCTTAATGTTTCCCCACTCACAGTTATTGTTCCCTTAGTCACAACCGCTTTTTCTTTCATCATGTTACTATTATTTTATACACAATGTTGTTTCCTTTAAATACACATGTTGATCTTTAAGATGCAATGATCATTTTTTTGGTTTGTTTATTCCTATAGGGAAAGGAACATTTTTAGTTTTCTCCTTATATGTTGGTGGGAAACCAATTTTTTTTATGGCTATTATTAGAGAATCTTTTATGAGAAATCATTATCATAATTTTGAAATTTCCATAAATTTTTAAATCTTTCTATAATTGTAGAAAAATTATAATAATTTCCATATTACATTCCTTTCATCACCACTTACGGAATATCTTTGAATTCCAATCTTCCAATGATAAACAACCATAATATTTTCTGAGGAAAAAATTAGCAAGCTAGAAAAGTAATTATTGTAATACTTCTTACGCCATCCCTAACTCTTAAGGAGTTGGCATGCCACCCCATTTACTAAGTAACCTATTAAGATTAATGAAAATTATAATTTAACAAAGGATAGGAGGTCTCATCACGAGCCAACCTACCATGATCATAGGATCTAGTGGAGTGACATTACCATTTCTGGTCACCAAACCAAGGTAATGGCCTTTGGCTTTTAATTCGAAGGAAAAGAGCTCTCCTCACAAGCTTACTTAGCTCTAGTGAATGACATTTTTGTTTACCGGTCACCACACCAGAATAGTGGCTTTCCGTAAATACTTCAAGAAAAATTGTAACAGAACATTTGGAAAATCTCTTAGTAAATGGCACACTAGCATCTCAAAGGGTTAAAAAGGAAACCCTGTCGAGGCTATGGACACCTGGTGGCAGTCGAGGCCATGCTTATGGTATTGAATTAAAACGAATAATTACAATATAACTTGGCTTTTTGTTCCTTCAACATTAAATCTATTTATGGACATTCTTAAACCCTTCCATGAATGTGGTGACATTTGGTTCTTCATGATAATTTTACTATAATTCTACATATTAGAAATACTCTTTTTCTAGAAAATCAACATTCTAAATTAATCTTCCTTTCTTTTCTCTAATGATACGCTAATATAACTATTACTTCCATCCATCTAGTCCTTTGTACACATCCCCATGCCTTTGTTTTGTCCACATCCTCTGTGGGTCTAAATAAATCACGTTATTATTACTACACATGTATCATAATCATTTCCTCATGTGCCATAGATATATAACGATTTATATTTATCCTTTTGACGGTTGCTTTATTGCACTGCATTAATGTACCATTGTCTTCCAAATGTACCAAATCTGTCATCTTGTCAAAATTTGATTAACGTCCACAGAAGACATTTACTCCTATTGGGGGGGAGAATTGGCACTAACATACAATTGTTATCTGCATTTTTGAATACCATTGAATTTTGATGAAACTGTTATACTTTGTACGAGCTTATTTTTGTTTTATATTGTGAATTATGTTGTTTCCAAATTTTAAGATTGTGCCCTGTCAAACAGTTCACAATGGGTGGGCTTTTAGTTCAAAATGAACCCACGCAGCTATAGGTTTCAAAATAGGAACATAACATTTTAATTCAAGCTGGATGGATAGAATATTTTCAACTTCTACAGGGGTTCAAAAACGTCGTAGCACTGGAACACTAAGAGTTTGGAAAATGGTGTAGCAGTAGTCAGAAACATATAGGTGAAAGTAAATGAAAGTGTAATAGCAAAAGTGACAGGGTTCTCAATGGAAGGAGAAAAGTGGTATGAAATACACACCTCTCTTCAGAACGCGACTCTTATGTTCTTAAATCTTAGTGAAGAAAATATCTAAAAAGGGAAGGGGCATGACCCATATTCATTGATTGGACCATGGAAGGAGAAAGAAAAGATTATCCAGTAGTACATCACATGTGATGGAAGATAAAACATGGTAAGGGGGCATCATCTTAAACTTATGGCATCCCTGAGGCAAAAGGTAACCCTGAACCTCCCATATTTTCTTAATTTAGTATTACATGAGATTTCTACTAGATTAAGGTGGTCCAAGGACCAAGCTCTAGTTGTAATTCATCATGGAATTATCAATATATTGGTTATAAGAATCCTTAGCCAAGTCCAACAGACTTAGGAAGGGTTCTTTAGAAACCCTGATGATGATTAAGACACTCCTCTAGAAAATGAAACAATTGTTGGAACATCTAGAGACATTCCAGATAGTGGTAAATAGCTAGAGGGAGGCAATGACGAAAATTTAGATAAAAACCCCATCACAACAAATACTCCCCAAGAGACTGTACATATTGAGAAACCCCAAAAACTTAGTAGAGCAAAGAACGGGATGGCATCAGTTTTAGCATCCCTGCCTAAGAAAAGGAGGATTTATGCTATACTTGTAAAGAAGGGTTAGAGTTCTTTAAACTCTCTTAAGTAGCTAACAGAAGAAAAATAAGCTCATGATGTATCAACTTCAGATCAGACAAAACAAGAAATAGTAGTATCCCAAGCACTGGAAGGGATAGAAATGTTTTTAGATGCTACAAATTTTGGAAAAGTTGTGACCACTTCAATAGAAGAACTTGCAGTCCATCCTAATAGTCCTCTTGAACAGGGAGCTTCAGCAAGTTCACTGGTTGTAACTTCTCCTATTGATTTTGTAGCCATTTTTATCCTAGATTCAAATAATGATCTTGAATTTGTTTCACCCCAAGGATGTTCTAAATACTATGTTGATACATTATTAGAGCCTTACTCTCTAGAGGGAAGGACTCCACAACCTTTTGAAAATCTTAATGATGAAGAACAAGATGTTATCACTGGATTTTTAACCAAGTCTCATATTAATTTTTCTAAGGACCTCCTGGATTCTGGTACTAATATAACGACAAGGGAAGTTGACAACTTACCAAGAACTGAACCCACTCAGGAAACTATTCCTGAGGAAGCCAAAATAGTAGTTGTTGTTTCCCCCCAGGAGTCGTGGCTACTAGTCCTGTTTAGATGATCATAGGTACTGAAGATGGGAGAAACAAAGGAAAAGGAAAACTCCAGAAGAAAATTGACAAGTTGAAAGGAGAAAACAAGAAAGTACAAAAGAAAGTACAACAACTAAAGAATTGGCTACAAGGTAGCAAACACTTTCATAGAGACTATGTCAAGAGACCTAAAAAGAAGTAGGAAACTCAAGAAATGGGAGTTTAGACTGATGTTATATCTGTCCTTAATGAATCCAACTCTCATATGGACCTTGTTCATGTTGTTGAATAAGGAACATAGACTACTCTCAAGCTACAAGTAATGTAGATTCCTCCTACCTTTTTTGAAGTAGGAATTCATACTGATTCACCATTTACTTTTTATGATAGAGGGGTACAAACAAAATATGTGCCTCCCTATACTCCCCTAGTTGTAGAAGCCTCCATTAGAATTTTGCATAAAATTGGAGGAATAGTAACGGACCATAGAAATATATCAGAGAGAAGTAGTGCCTAGGAGGGAACATTAAGAGCTACTCCAACAATTAAAAGCATTAACAACAATGGAAGATGAGAGCTATGCACAACTAAGAGCATTTGAAAAGGTATAGAATTTAAAGGACCGCCTCAAGAAAGCTAAAGAGAAAATAAAGGAAATTTTCTCTACCTACTCAGATTCCTTGGCATGCATGTCCCCAGCCTGAATATTTGTTTCTTAAAGTAAAATAAATACAACTTGGACAACCATACGAGTTAAGTAATGTACTGGATTTTATATCTATTTTTTGAAAATAAGATGAGTATACACAGTACTTTTTGTGTGAGTTGTATATGCATAACTTATTTTTAGAAGAACAGGTAGAAGAAAATCATATCCCTTTCATCAGAGATGTTCAGTTTCAAGCTTTTATATCATTTTCTAGATGCCAGGTTAAGTGGGCAAAGGCTTACCATACTTCCCAGAGACGAGAACATGGCCTTGACCTTTATGTTATAGGGGAACCTTAAAACCCCTTTCGCACACAGATTCATCATAGAATTTTCATACAAAATCTTGGTGGTGCCCCTACACTTGTACAAACCCAATATGATGTCTTACACTTGGGAATGGAGTATCTAGAAGACATTAGAGAGGAGTCCCTTCGTGGAGCCAAGGAAATATGGCAGGCATCACCAAACAAAGTCAAGAACAAAGAACCTTTTGGTTACCATAGCTTTCGGTATGTTATGACTAGAATAGAAGACAATGTTCACCTGGTGCTGGAAATAGGTAGCCACTAGATAGGATGTAGGTATTGGTGCCCCATGATCTAGTGTCCCCCATACCATACCACGATGTAGGTATGGTATCTTTTGAAGATCTCCGAGAAAGAAATGCATTTAGGAATAGAGGAGAAGAAGCTTATGAAGCTTACTCCTTGACTGCCCTACCCGTTAACCATTTATTTGCATGCATCATGCAAAAAGTTCATTTGGGGGGTGATGTTGGGCCCAATATCTGTCATATTTTCCTTGCCTTATTCCTCAATTTTCATATAATTTTCTAAAGGATTTTGTGAATTTAAATCATGTTAATGATTAGAGTAGATACTTTAGTAGTATTCTATTCATATTTATATATCTTAGTATTTTTTGAATGAATTTGAGTAATAAAACATTATTTCTAATAAACAAATCCTTGATATTGATAGGAATCTATTGGCTCATTTATACTTGTTGTTGTTTCTTGGAACAGTCGCAGAATACCACACAAGCCTCAAACTGTTACACCCTGTTTGGAACGACTTATTTGAGAATCATTGCTCGACTATGCTTCTCGAATGTGTCAAGATCATTGTAACTTAAAAGAGAAATCGTGAGAATCTTTAGATTCTTAGGATCGCTCATTATTAAAAATAGACTTTCCGGTCTTTATCCTTTATTATTATGTTATTAAAAGTGGCGTTGAACCTTGAAAGAGATTCTTCGAATTGTAATATTTTTTTTGATACAAACTTTGACTTGTGATTATTTTACAACTGGTTCCTTTGCAATTTGAATGGAAGTATTTATTATTCAAACTTAGTCTACTATGCTAATTTTCCTCTAAGGTAGTTTGATTTTGGATTTGGGCCCGATCCTTGAACAATGCTATCTTCCTTTGTACCACTAAAATTAGCATTTTATTTCTCGGTCCCATCTATTTCCATTTGTGCAATGGCTTTAATATCTCGTTGTTTATTCGTTAAATTGAATACTCTGTCTTGAATCAGGTTTACTATAATTTTTATAACTATATATTTGTTGTAGATGATTCATTAAGAAGAAGTATTATTTTATTTCATTTTCGTAAAGTTATCATAGATTGCTATTTCATTTGATCAATCGTTGTTAGTTAGTATGATTGCGTAGTGTTATATTTTCACTCTGTAGAATTTGTTCCCTAAGAAACAACTTGTTGTTTAGTATGTTTCCTTTTGTTGTTTCCTTTAGATATATGTAGAAGTTAACATTTTGAATCGTTTACGATAATTGAAGATTGCATTTTGAATTGATTCCATTAATATTGTAGCCTTGCTTTTCCAAGACCTTAGAAACTAGTCATAATTACATTCCTCTTGCGCAAATAGTGTTGATAACCTTCAAATAACATAATGAAACCTCAGGTTAATAGATTAATGTGTAGCATATTAGTTGGTCTAGGAAAAATTAATTGGCCCAATACCTACCACATCAATAGTGGAATTCCCTCTATTTCTATTTTAGTAGTACATAGAAATTTGAAAATTTTTGTAACATTCTTTCCAAACCTCTTTTAGGCATAAAGTACAATGATTTCCAAATTACCAATAGACTGAAATCACTTCCAATAGAGCTTTCGCCAAGGTTAACCTCACTCCCAATGAAATCCATGTGTTACACCACTTGTTAATTCTCCTTTTAATAACGTATATTCACCATTTCTATCCATTTTTCCCATACTTGTCAAGTTTTAGGAAGAAACCAAAATATCATGTTAGGAAAGGAAATATTTGGATGCTTTAACCTTACATCATCATCTTCTAGCCAACTAAAAGAAATAGAGACTTATGCATTTCACCACCATCCAAAATGCTAAACTAACTTAGTTGAGAGTTTCTCTTATTTTGTTTGCAACTCTCCAAGGGCCAGCAAAAAACATGAGTACATAATCTAAAAATATTATATGGTTCAAGAAAAGAGATGTTCTCAAATTCCTTTTAGAACTCATATCCTTTTTTCCCTTAGAATTGCTTTCATATCCCTTCAACCATTACCAAAAAAAAATGTAGATAATGGACATATTTATCTTTGTCTCTTAATGGATTTTAAGTAATTAATTTTTGATCCATTTATTAAAAGTGAAAATTAACATATTACAATAGAATTCATAGGAAAACTGTCAAGAAGATCGAGAACCATTTTTCTCAAATAAAACTAGTTTTGTCTATCATGTTCTTTGGATAAGTCTACCTTATAGTCCAATGTAGTCTAGCCAACTCACTTAAGGGTGCATCATATTTTTTTCGTTCTAATATGACTATATTCATAGATTTTGCATCCTCTAACCGTGTATAATTGAACCTGAATGGACTACATGGTTTGATATCCACATTTTCAACCTACAATGGGATTGGGTTATGATTTGATGCCCATGATATCTCCACTTAGGATATTATTCTTTTAGGATTTACCATAATGTATTTTGACACCAAAATCCTATATAATATTTTTGTAACTCTTCTATCCATTATTCTCATATATTTTCACATGGAAACCAATTTGACTAGTTCCATGTCCACGAAAACAACCTCCTTAATCTTGTTCAAAATAAATCTACTAAAGGATTTCCTTGGCTACTTTCTCCCATATCACTATTTCTTTTATGGTAAATTTTAAATTCGCCCGCCCCCCCCCATAAGAATTTCCCTAATTTGATAGAAAACCATATGCTAGTAATTCACAATAAGTCACCCTATTCTCATAAATTCCATAGATGTTCCCTATTAAGAAATCTTTTAGTCATCTCCATAGAGAAGAGATCAAATCATATACCTGATTCAAATAACACATAGTTAACTATTCTTGTTTCTACTACATAATAATTAATCTTCCATGTCTCCCTATCTAATGTATGAATAAACTTAAAGATGATATATAATTCTACTATAATTTTTAACCTTTCACGCATACGCTCTTGAATGGTTAAAACATTAGGTCTATGGATATGAACTAAACTAAGGAAAGTTTTTTTAAGGAGTTTCCTAACCCCTTTGCTTTAGAGGACATAATTATCATCGAGAAATCCTACCTAAAGCGTGGTATACTTTAATCTCCCCACCTAATGCATGGTCTACTTTAACACCCCCCCGACACCCCCCTGCCCCGCCCCTTTAAGGTATATTTCTTTTGTTGTTTAATTACACTTTTGGAATTCTTTAGGTCACAATTAAATGATATTTGCTTCTCCTTCTAAGGTTTGAACCATCCTTTTCCAAGGTTATACTTAACACCTTTTTAATTCCATTTGAATCTAATTCCATAACACCTTGCATAGATCTCAATGGATATTTTTACTAATCAAATGCTACAACAAATCCCTTAAAGATAGGAGGATTAATAAATATTGTCCGATATTTCTCTTTATCATAAATTACTTTCTCTACCTCCCTAGCTCCAAAACCAAATTCTCTTGTATCTTCCAATACAAAGATAGTAAGAACCATAACCTCTTTCTCTTTGATGTCTTTCTTGCATTCCTTAAATCACTTATTCTTATACACAATCAAACCTAGGAAATGGTCATGTACTAGGTTTTGGAATTCAATACCATAATTTACAAAGCAATTAGTAGTGGTTACATACCTACCTAGGACATACGTATGTTTTGTATTAGATAGTTCCTCATAATTATAACTTGATCATGTTCAAAACCACTTACATTCATGTCCCTTACTATCTTTAAGTTATGTATTTTTGGTGATACCACTTCCCTCTCCATAGACAACGTTTCCTTTTAATATTCATCCATAGGGGATTATATTTATTTTGGGTTCACTATGTCTACCTATTTTGTCAAATCCTTTGCATTATAGATTATTATTTACCCCTTTAGGTCTAAAGCCTTGACTTTTTCTCTTCTCCAATTTAACTTTCTTAGTTAATTTGAGAAAAAAAATGACTTCCTAAATACCTATAGGTATGAAACCTTAAACAATTAAAGGGTATACCTATGTTGTCCAGAGTCTGTGTATATTGTCTATTCCCAAATTCTATCTGGAAAAATCCTTCAATAAACCCTCCTGCAAATCCACCTCCACTAGAATATGAGCAAGCATTCCTAAATTGATTCTATGATAAATACTTTCCACCTCTATACACTACCCTATGCTATCTCATATGTCCCTAACATCTTCCAACAACTAAAATTATAGATGAATATGCCACTATTCAACCCATAAAATTTGTATTATTTATTTCTCAAGTTTGGGGTCAAATATGGAGTCCATATGTTTAGATTTAATGGTGCAAAACCCACATCCACTTTAACCATAATATTATGGTAGCGTCTTCTTAAGATTTAAAGATAAAGGATAACAACCCACTTACCTATAGATAGAATTACATAGTTAATCTTGCAAAACCCACATCCAATTCAACCATAATATTATGGTACCATCTTCTTTGTATCCAAAGATAAAGGCAAGCCAGCCATTTATAAAGAATGGAATTGTGTACTATAGCCTAAAAGTTTCTTTTGCTCCATATCTAATAATTCCAATAAGGTATTTTCAGAAAATTTTCTATCAAATGAAATGCTTTATCAAAGCTCTCTTTCTTGAAAATGCAACAAGAAAATCCTAATTTAATTTTGTCCTTGAATTAAATTAGGAATAAAATTGTAATTCCACATCACAAGAAAAGTTGTACCAGTTAACTAAGTTAAATTGACTTAGGTGGCTCAACTAATTCGAGTTGAGGGTCTAACTAGAGTCATGTATAGTGTCTCCTATATTATAGGAGCCCTGGTTGAGTTTATTTTGAGTTGTAATTAATTAATTCAATTTAACTAAGTTCAAGTCAATTAAACTAGTTCCAAATGATGGAGGAACTAGTAGGAGGTCAGACAGTGGGGTGTTGCTCCATGTTTTCAACCAATTAACTGATGTTTCACTCATAAATAACTCATGCATGTTAGATCTGAGAATTACCTGTTGACATTGGAGTTCAGGGACAGTGTACTATCAGTGATATAATTATCTGAATTTTACAGGTGGTGCCTACAGTCAGGGGAAGGCCTATGAGAATTGTGCAATTCATATTGAGGAATTTCCCTAATTAATAGGGGGGTAATTCCCAATGAAACAACGTAAGGAAAAAGGGACTTGGCCAAGTGATAAATTGATTAAGTATTGGCATGTGCTTGTCTAGGAAGTTGTGAGATAGATAGAAGTAGTGCATAGGTTGCTCGGGCTTGAGAAAAGCATTGTAATATTCTCATATTTTCTGACTAATGAAATATACAGATAGCAGGGGTTTTAGTTATGGATTTTCCTAGGAGATAATTATGTAATGTGTTGATTTAATTATTTCTCTTGTGTGCTTCATGATTTCATGATTGTTTGATTGTTTTCCCTGATGAGTAGAGTAGACTGAAGTCTATTGTTTTAGTAAATTACAATGAGAAGTTTGAATCTATAAGGAATTTCTACATAGTATCAGAGCATAAATCACCCTAGAAGAGGAGAATATGATTTTGTATTTTGTAGGTGAAATCATATTTGCATTATCATTCTTCAAATCTAGCAAGATTTTGTTCTATGGATTAAGACTCAAATATTCCCTTGAGGGTAGTTCGAACTATATTTCTCAGAAGGATACAATGTAGGCAGTGTTGGAAGACAATGGGATGAAGGAATTCATAGACAAATATATTCCTAAGCCTCCAACAACTAATGCTCAAGATATGGTAGAGTGGAAGAAATGTATTGCAAAGGTGAAAAATATCATACTATAAGGACTTCGAGGTCATATTGTATCAAACCTCCATGGGAAGAAGACTCCATATGCAATTTGGAAGGCATTGACATACCCGTTTCGGAATAGTAGTGACCACAGGGAGCTGGCACTGAAGGAAAAGCTCAAGAAAATCAAGATGGATAAGGGTGACACAATACAAAAGGACTTAACCAAGTTCACCCAATTTCGGGATGAGCTTGGAAGTGCTGGTGTTATAGTTGTTAGAGATGATCTAGTCATCCTAACACTTCTAGGCCTTTCCAAGAGCTGGCACAAATACTAAGATTCAGTAAATGGGAGGGAGAAGCTACTAGAGGGGGAGTATTTTTGGTGTGACTTGGTGCAAGAAGAGATTTGGCGGAACACTTGAGATGGAAACTAATCCATGAATGATGATGATGTGAACTGTGCCTTTGATGGAAAGGAAAAGAAAGGGAAAGGGAAGTCATCCCATTCCAAATTAGATTCTAGTCAGGAAGGAAAGAAGAAGGACTTGTTGAATATTAAATGTTTTGATTTTCATGACTTGGGACGGTATGCCACAAAGTGTCCACACAAGAAAGTCGACAAGAAACCCTCAAGAGGAGTGGAATGTGAAGCTCTTGCTTCACAATTTGAATTAGATTTCACCCTCATTTCTTGAATGGTGACATCGATGATGGGTAGTGTGTGGTATCTGGATAGTGGAGCCTCATTCCGTATGACCATAAACAAAGAATTATTCAATGAACTGGAGGAGAAGGAACTCCATATGCACATCGAAATGCGATATGATGGAAGGTATAGCACGAACGACATCGATAATGTTACTTTTCGGAGGGAGATTGGTTCTCGTCTCACATTAAAAGATGTCATGTATGTTCTGGGTCTAAAGAAGAATTTGGTTTTAGTTGCTATGTTGGAGGACCATGGCTACGATGTGAGATTTAACAAAGGAAAGGATTTCCTTTGTCACATAGCCTCAGGACAAGTGAAGCGGATCATGGTTGGGGTGAATAACTGTTACAAATTGGATGTAAAAGATTGTAATTCTTTGAGAATGAAAGCAAAGAAGGTGTAGAGACGATATATCAGTGAATTGTGGCATAGAATATTAGGCCACTTGCACCACAGATCTTTGAATATCATGCAACACATTTCTACAAGACTTCCCAAGGCTACACTAGCATAGAGAGATACATGCAAAGGGTGTACATTGGGGAAGTACACCAAAGCCACCTTTCATGATAAGGGTTGTCGAGCACAAGCTATCCTTAAAAGTCTTCGCTAATATGTGTTTGGACCGTTCTCGACAACCTCCACAACCAAACACAGTTATTATGTAATATTTGTAGATTATTTCTCTCGTAAGTGTTGGATTTTCTTCATGCAGAAGAAAGATCATGCGTTCTCTAATTTTTCTAAATTTAAAGAACTTGTTGAGAAAGACACTAGAAGGAAATTGAAGTTTGTCAGGAGTGATAATGGTGGAGAATGTAGGAATTTACAGCGTAAGTTCCTCAGACAAAACACCAAAGGAAACTTCTCACAAACATATCACAAATCAATACACCAGTATTTTTTACGTGGTTAAAACCCTCAAAGAGGGAAACAGTCCATGGCTTAAGCCAACGTGGCCACTTCAGGCAATTTATTAATAAAAGAATGAAATTTTACATAAGCTTCTCTCATGAACAGTTAACCTACAAATGACCCTCCATGCTCTTTAAATAGAGATCATGGACCAATCGGGTGTTATGCCACGGATCAAGTGTCGGTAATACCGAGGAGAGAATGAACTGTCGGATCACTACATATCGTGATCATCAGATTGTAAGTTACAAAAGTACATAGTAAAGAAACACACTTTACCTAACTCTACACTAGACCAAGTTATACTTAACTATTTCCTATGTGTCGGAATATCCTAACAATTAGTACAACCCCCTTATTATATCGTTGTGCCCATGTAGTCCCCATATTGTTATTATTGTGCCCCATAGAAGCCCACTATTGTTATTATTGTGCCCTTACATTATTATTGTTATGCCAGCTCTAATTATATTATGACCCCTCAGACTCCTATATATAGAAATGAGGTCTCATCATTTGTATCATCCGAGAATTTTTCATTTGTGTAATGTAAAGGAGGTTGCCATCTCGAAGAGGCTTATTTCCAAGGTGTTCATCTATCTTTTCTATCTTTTTCTGAGATGGTTTCATAACATTTGGTATCAGAGCTTTGAATTCTAGGGTTTCACTGCTCCAAACAAGTCATCCTGGCATTTGTGCTATAAATTTGTTATGTGATGTTTCAGATGCTAAAAAAAAAACCCATTGCGAAGAAATCGCGCTGAACCTTGGGTCTAAATTTCAGAGCTTTTCGTGCAATATTTGTGGAGATATGATCTAAAGATGTCAGTATTTTTGTAGACTCCTGAATTACATTCCAAACAAGTGACTAGAGGAAAATAGTCATAACTTTTGTTTTGAGCATTAGATTGAAATTTCGTAAGAAGTTGCAGAAAGAGGACAGACTGTAATTTCTTGTATATATTTTTCGGATCCTAAGGGAAAAACAGTGACATGCAACACTTCATACAAGTTTTCTCTTCTGAAAAGGTATATAATCAGGTCATCTTAGGAGATTGTGCATAACGCTTTCTTGGAGAATCCAAATTTGATCAGACGGGTGGCATTGGAAAGTGGACAAAGTGGGCTAATGCAGGTCACAATTTCAGAACTAGAAGAGCTGAAGTTACAGAGTTATAGTCATTTCAATATCGAGCTCCTAAAATCAAGAAAAGGCGATATGAGGAAGTTTGATGGAAAGGATCCGGTAAATTGGATACGACAGATGGAGAAATATTTTGATCTACATGGTGTACCACTGTTACAAAAGGTATGTATTGCATCTTCATATTTAGAACCGGATTAATTTTTATGGTATAAAGGGCTTTGTTCTCGTAAAAGACTTGGTACGTGGTCAATTTTCACGGAGGAAATAATAGCACATTATGAGGATACAAAGAGAAACACCTTCTTTAGCCAATTGATAAATCTCAAACAAAAGTGTTCAGTGGCAGAGCACATTGAGGACTTTCAAAAATTGAACATAAGGGTAAATGATATTCCAGAGAAGCAAAGGATTTATGTCTTCGTAGGTACTTTAAAGGATAACATTCAACATGAGGTTCGTCTTTGAGAACCTAATTCATTGTTGAAGGAATTTAGGTGGGCTAGAAAAATTGAAAGCTAAATTATGGAAACAAGGAATCCCACCACTCACAACTATAATTTGGAAATGTTTCTTCTCCTAGGCTTCCACGACCTACAAGGGTTACACCACAACAATTGGAAGAAAAAAGAGAAAAAGGGCTTTGTTACAATTGTGATAGCAAATTCACTAAAGGTCATAAGTGTGCTGAGAAGAAACTATTTTACATAGAGTATGAAGAGAAGGAAGAAAAGGATCAAGAAACATCAAAAGAAGAGGATATACGTCAGGACCCAACCCCAGAGAAAGAAGAAATGAATCCGACCATCTTGTAAATCATTAGCAAGATTTACCACTCCTAAAACTTTCAATATAGAAGGACATATCAAGAAGAAAAAGGTTCAAGAAGTGAAAGATCGCATCGAGAAAGAAGAAATGAATCCAAACATATCATGTAATGCATTGGCCGGAATTACCACTCCTCAAACTATCAAGATAGAAGGAAATATCAAGAAGAAAAATGTTCAAGAAGTGAAATATCACATCGAGCAACAAGAAATGAATCCGACCATATCTTGTAAAAAATTGGAAGAAATTACCACTCCTCAAACTCTCAAGATAGAAGGATATAACAAGAAGAAAAAGGTTCAAACAGTGAAAGTTCACATCGATGATCAACAACAAGTTCTCCAACTTTTAAAGGATGATGCCACTTTGGTGCATAATCGAATGAAACAACAGGTAGGCCAACATCGCAGTGAAAAAAGTTTTGATGTGGGTGATTGGGTATTTTTATAGCTACATCTCAAGCAAGCTATTTATGAGAAGGAATTATTGGCAATACTACATGCACATAAGAAATGGCGACCTTACCCAATGGGAAGACACTTCAAGGTAAAAATGGATCATGATAGTCTTAAATACTTTTTAGAACAAATATTATCTTTAGAAGAATAGAAAAAATGGGTCACAACTATGTTGAGTTATGACTTTGACATCATCTATAGAAAAGGGAAGAATTTTTTTGTTGTAGATGCACTCTCAAGAAAGGATGAGGTTGTGGAAGCATTGTTTTGTGTCATTTCTATTATCCAACTAGATTGGATAAATGAGACAAGGGATGAATGGAAGAAGGACAAAGAAGTGTGGCCACTCATTCAAAAGTTGAAGAATATCCCAATTCAAACAATATTGCCAGAACTTGAAGAGGAAGGAAAAAACATATTGGAACCTGGAGCAATCACAGAAATAAGAACTTGAAAACTACAAAATCAATCAATTTAAGAGTATATCATCCAGTGGAAGAACTTCCCCGCCGAAGATTCCACATGGGAGGACAAGAATTTTATACAGAAGCATCAAGAACTACTCAAGCGTTGAGGACAACACTTTTTGAAAGAGATAGGCATGTTAGGCCCCTATACTACTAGTGTAATCCCTTATTGTTATTAGTACAACCCCCTTATTATATTGTTGTGTCCATGCAGTCCCCATATTGTTATTATTGTGCCCCATAGAAGCCCACTATTGTTATTATTGTGCCCTTACATTATTATTGTTATGTCGACTCTAATTATATTATGACCCCTTAGACTCCTATATATAGAAAGGAGGTCTTATCTTTTGTATCATCCAAGAATTGTTCATTTGTGTAATGTAAAGGAGGTTTCCGTCTCGAAGAGGCTTATTTCTAAGGTGTTCATCTATCTTTTCTATCTTTTTGTGAGATGGTTTCATAACACTTAAGACCAGGGATTGAAGGACAACTTTTGGTCCCATGAGTTTTTGAACAAATCACACAAGTCTCTATGACTTTTGCATCTAAAGGGAATTCTCTTAAGGCGTGCTTCTTTCTTCATTTGGGATAGAAAATATCCAGAGCATCAATTTCATTTTTCTTCTTGTTTTGTAACTTAAGGGTGTCTATATGCTCTCTAAGGCTCCCTAGAATATCTGTTTTAAATTCATCAAGCATGTTTCCAATTTCTGCTCTACTCACTGATCCAGTTGTAGATTTATTCACCCTAACAAGAGAAGGATCTCTTGGACCTTTCCCAGTTTTGGATTTTCCTCTTAAGAGATGAACACATAATTCTCCTATGTCACTTAATGGGAGTTGAGAGATATCTCCCTTCCCCATCATGTTAAGGATTATCCACTCATCTCTAATGGATTTTAATAAAAGATATTTTAAAGTATCTTGATCTAGGTTATCAATTTTTGCTCTTTTTAAATTATAGTTGAATCTCTCAATTAAAGCCTCTAAATTTTCATCCTCTCTTTGCATCATTTTGAACACTTCATCCTTGTGATTGATAGGAATTCAATAATCCAAATACCTATCCAAAAACACTTTCTTCATGTCATTCCATGTTCTAATGGATTGAGTGACCAACCCCATGAACCACTTTAAAGAAGCTCCTTTCAACGTTGAGTAGACTAATTTAAGTTTTTGAGAGTCTTGTAAATAATCATAAGTTCTGCACAAGACTTCAAATTCAAATAAGAAGGTTTTAGGGTCTTCACTTTTTAATCCATGAAGGTTTGGGAGGACAGAAGGTGAGATATTTTTCATTGTGACATATGTTTCTTCATCAACTATAGAGAATCCAAAATAATTATCAACTTCCCTATTTCCTCTACCTCCTCCATTATTTTCTATGCCTTCTCCATTATTTCCTCTACCTCTTCCTCTACCTCATCCTCCTCCAAACAATGTGAATTCTTTATCCTCTCCTTCTTCTGCCATTATAGTTTCTTCAGAGTCAATATAAGATTCAACCTACAAGGTTAATTGCTCTTCCTCTGGTTCCTCTATTAATGGTATGTGGGAGAGAGGTTCTACTTCTTACTCTTCACTAGGTATTCTTAATTCTTCAACTAAAATATGTTCCCCTGTGGAGGTGAAAAAGGTTGTTTCTTCTATTGGAGATCCAAGATTTTCCTCCTCTAGGCCTGACTCAGTAGATGAAGTAGGAGATCCTCTTGATTGAATTTTTGACCTTATAACTTCAGGAGGTCTATGGCTAGCAATATAAGCTTGAGATGAAGGTGTATCTCTTCTTAGTCTTGGTGGAGTAGGTGGTGTTGTAGGAATTGAACTCCTGCCTCTAGCTATAAATCTGCCCCTAGAGTCTCTTTCTCTACGCATATCATTTTTTTTAATGTAAGAGATAAGGTTACCTAATTACACTTCCCCGGAAATGGTGCCAAAATGTTTAGTCAATTTAGTGTCCTAAATTTCTTGCATGAATTATCAACCAAGGTTTGTAGACAGATGAAGTGTGATGCACTATATGTGCTTAGTTAACTTTTCTCTTACTGCATTGTTTTTTACTTTATGTTTGTTTTGGGGGGTTTCTGTTTTTGATGTCTAAGAATATATAATCTATGAGAGATTTACATGGATCTAACAAGTTTTTAAAGAAAGGATAGGTTCCTAAGTTAGTCTAAACTCCTAAACTAGACTAAGAATCATTTTTAACCAATTATGACCTAATAAGAGAAACAAAGCATCTAGCTTATCTACCATTTAGTCCTAATCCATGGATCTAATTTGTACAACCAAAAGTAATAATGATGCAGAAGGTAATTCAATAATTGCATTCATTAGCCATTCAACCATTCAATTTTGGAACATGATAGAATCAATCTCCTTGAAATGATATTTTGGAATGTCAAGTGATGCAACTAAGTAATGACCTGAAAACAGAAAAGAAAGATGACAGTTTGTAATACTAACAATATGTTGAGTAAGCTCAATCACTGCATGAACTAGATATTCAACCAATTAAGTTAGAATTGTCATCATTTCAAAATGGTTGTGAGAACATATATTAATACAATTAATGGATAGTTCTATGCTAAAATGAGTAATCATAAACAATGAGAAGCTAAGCAACTGTGTATTCCATTTTTCATTCAATCATTTCTCATACAATATCCCAGAAGAATAAGACTTGCACAGTTGTGATTTTTATCCTCACACTTTGGTTACAAACTAAAATGAAACAAAACTAAAGAAAATGAACTTATAAAAAAAACAGAGTAATATAAATTAAAATGAAACAAGTAAAAACCTCCTTCAGTGTAGGGGCCTTCTGCAACTGATGTGGTTGGATAACAGCTAATTAAAGATGAACTTTTAAACCACCATTGACAAAACAAAGTTTGTATTATCAAAAAAACGAAGTCTGAACAGAGTTTTGAACAAAAGGCCTATAATCCTTCCTTAGCTTTTAACTGCTTCTCGGTCTCATTTAACCGATATTTATAGAAAAACAACATAATTGTTTAAGAGAAAATCTTGATATAGATGGCTTAATCTGAATTTATCATGACTGTTTATAGAAAGACATGCTACAAATGGCTTAGTTCTAATTGTAATGAGACTGTTAGACTTCTAAACAACTACAAGTGGCCTGATATGCATTAAATCCGGAACTCCTGATCAGCTACAAGTGGCTTACTCCACATTAACTCTTCAACGGAACCGTTAGACTCCTGATCAACTACAAAGTATCAAGAGTCCTACTACTACTAGATAACATATTTGACTTGATATTTGACCAAGAATTTAGGCATGCTTTTCTGTCGATCTGGATCGAGTGAGTAGGATAGAATCCATGTAGAGATGATTCTGGAGATACCCATGTGGCCCAATTCTTCGGTTATCACCTGTAACCTGTCAAACCATGAGAGTAGCTACGGAACCCACAGTTAGCTGTAGAATAGGCTACATTCCATAGGTAATTTTCAATAATCTATTAAAATAGAAAGAACATGAAAATATAATATGGTGATCATTTTAATGCTTTCCTAAGACAAAATCTAGCATTTATCATTGATTGGATGTGTAGTCTTGTGAGAAATCAAGAGAAAAATGTGAGAACAAATGTCAAGGGGAAGGTAATTATGAGGTTCAATAGGTTAGCTTCTCTAGATTTGAATATTTAATCTTAGCTTTAGTGGGACTCCTACTCAAATAGTAAACCACATGTACACTGCGAGAATCATCCTCTTGGACTAACACCATGCGAATGGTGGCCTCAAATGCCATTAAGTACAGAAAGTAGTCCCGATGATAATCAGGTGGATGCAGTAAGGGTGCATTAGTCAGTGCATGATTTAATGCATTGAAAGACTTATCAACAAGCTCATCCCACAAAAAATGAATACCCTTTTTCAACAGTTGAGTAAAACCCTATGTTAGTTCAACATAATTGTGGATGAATCTACGCAAAACGTTTGCCTTCCCTTGCAAAATTTGGAGTTGAGTAAGGCTAGAAGGAGCAGAAAAATTCAAAATTTCCTCTACCTTGAGGGGATCGACATGAATGCCTTCCCTTGAAATGATGAAACCTAGAAGCCAATCGGATTGCACACAAAAAACACATTTGTGCATATTCAAGCGAATATTATAATTCCTACACCTAATGAAAATTGCTTTTAAGTGCAATGGGTGATCTTGCCATTTCAAGGAATGAGTTGTTAGGTCATCTAAATAAGGCTGAACAATATGCTTGATATTGTGGAATGCATAAGACATTGCTTTTTGAAAATTTTTGACAACATTTTTTAGGCCAAATGGGATTTGGCGATAAGCAAAAGTTCCCCATGGGCATATAAATGTGGTTTTATATTGATCAGCAAGGAGTATGTTTATCTGATTGTAGCCAGAAAATCCATCTATGAAGGAAAAATTTCATTCCCGACACATTCATTGACAAATTGGTTGATATATGAAGTTGGATAATTGTCCTTGGGACAAGCTTTGTTGATATCTCGGTAATCAACGCACATGCGAATAGTTCCTTGTTTTTTCTTAACTGGCAAAACATTGGATACCCAATCGGTTAAAGGAATAGTGTAAATGAATCTTACATTCAATAGCTTCTCAACTTTAGTTTTGATAACAGTAGCTTTGCGTAGATGTATTGGACGTAATCATTGTCTAACTGACTTAGCATCCAGATAAGTTTTTATTTCATGTATAACAATGCTAGGGTCGATTCCTGGCATCTCTTCATAGGACCAAGCAAAATTTTCATGGAATTCCTGAAATACAGATTTGTACATTGAAATCTATTATAAAGAGCAAGAGGTGCCTATATGAATATTTTCAATTATTCTAGGTTTCACTGAGATATCGTTAGGCACCATTGCTGATACGTTCCCTAAATTTTGTTCAAAACTAGAAGAAAGGGTAGATATTGGATTTTACGATTGCTAATTATTCTCGATTTTGTCAAAGGATGGTACGAAAGTTTACCGATGATGAGTATCATTCCATGGCATTTCATCCAAGGTCATAACTTCCATAATCCCTTCACCAGTTAAAAAACATATGTTAAAAGGACTAGGAATAGAGATTGGTTCCAAGCATGAAAAATGAGAATATTCATCAATGATCATATTCATTTGATCAACATCAAATGTTGATGGGTTGGAAAAAGACTGAATGTCCTCACAAGATAACTGAAAAGGACTATCAGGCATTTCATCACCATATAAGATCATTGCTAATTCTGATGATACTTTCCATGGATCTCCCATTTTGAAAATACTTGATGTAAACATGTTGATCTATGCTCCATTATGAAGAAGAACGAGTGGAGGGAACAGAAAGTTCCCATCAAAGATGAGTCTTTCAGCAGGCCAACACCAACTTCTTCATATGGAGTGGTGGATTTTCCAACAAATGGGATATTGTCGGTGGAATTAGGGTCAGAGGTATAGTGGGACAATTGATCCACTTTCACAATTCTTCCTTTGTGAAGAAACATAATCATCCTAAAATATGACGAGACTACTACTGTCATGGCATAAGTCTGGCTCCAAACAAGCAAAAGGTTATAGTCAAGTTGAGCATCAACAACCTCAAAATCTATTGCAAATGTTTTTCCCTCTAACTCTATTGAAAAATCATTTAAAATTCCATACAGATGAAAACATATTCCATCGAAGGCTTCAAAACTGTGGGAGATTGATTGATTGTTCGAGAAACCAAGGCTTTCCAATAGGAAATGGACATAATACATGTCGATGATCCTTCGTCAATCATTATTCGAAAAAATCATCAAGTTTTGATGTGAAGTGGTATTTGAGAATCCAGTTGATGTGGGAGATGTGGGACATGATTCTTGATATCGAAAAAAATCAAATGGGAGTCTTGAGGATCTACAACTCTTATGGATGATAATAATAATTTCCTTTGTGCTAGACAGGTTTGGAGCACTTCAAGGTGTTGGGTCAGGAAAAGGTATGATTTCTCTTTGTAAATTGCTTTATTTAACATTCATCCTTATATGATTATCTCTGTTTATGGATTAAAATAAGGAAAATAATGGCTAAAGTTGGATGAAATCATTTGGTGACAAAATAGGAAAATCTAGCACAAGAAACTAATTTTTTACTATCCTTGTGTGCAAAAGATGTGGACTTAGCAAAGGTCGTTCAGTTGACAGAGCAACACGAGGCCGTAAAATGGAAACTACAACGTCTTTGGCATACAAGGCCGTGGGAGATCAGCTTGAACAATGCTATTTTATCACACGATCAGATTATGTATTGCGAAATCCTCAGGATCCCTTGATCTTGATGATTCGTTTTTATCTAGTTACTGTTTTATGTTATATATATGACCGAAAGGCAAATGGAAAAGTTCAGAGTTTGAAAATTTGTAATTATTCTTTTTGAAAACATACAACACTATTATCTTAGTGACACTGTAACTTGTTACTTTCATTAATTAAAGAAGGTTGTGTTTGACACATATTTATATTCTGAGTTTACATTAAGCAGATACTTTTGGCGACTCTGGGCCTGGTCATGAGAAGTTCTATTACTTCCTTATGTTATAATCTTTCTATTTAGTCTTTTTTCTTTGATTAATGTTCAGTTATTGGTTATTCTATGTATCATAAAGATTTTTTATATTGATTCATATTGCTATTCAATTAGATTCAGAGTGAAGCCGTGTGACATAATTAAGCAATTCTTTAATTGGAATGAGTGAATTAGTGCCAATAGTAGATTGATGTTGATTTTGAGTGATGTTATCATAGATCCTAGAGATAATTCTAATTAATTTCCAAAGGTTGCAATATAGATCATTTGCTATTCAAAAATCCTTTATTGTTGTATGCGTGCTTGTTGTTCAATTACCATTTTCCATTCAATTACTATTTGTTATTCAATTACCAATTGCCATTCAATTACAATTTATTGTTCAATTGAGATTCATGTTTAATTTGGATTGCTATAGATCAACAATGTTGTTCAGTAAGTATAGTTAACTTCCTTGATTGAGTGAGTTAGCCTTAATTCTATTTGAACATTCCCAAGTGTGATTCTTATTTGCATTCAGTTTCATTTGATTTCAGAATAAGTTGAATAGAATTGTAGAGTGTGGTAAGAGTATTTCTTCCATAGTTAGTTCTTTCCAGAATTGTGTGGATTGAATTGAAGAATTAGTTATTAGTGATTGCAACGATTCATCATTAGATAACCTCTGGATTCACTGCATATACTCTACTGACACTCTTGAGATAAAAATACTTACCTCGGGTTGACAACTAATGTAGGAATTGAGATTGCCTGTAAAAATACATCTTAGTGAGCTAACTTTTTGGCACCATTGCTGGGGAGAGTGTTTCAAGTGATTGTTTTTATTTTTTCTATGAGAGAATTGGGTTTTAAAAATGGAAGGTAAGAACCTGTGTACCTAGCAAGTAAAGTTCTTTCTTACCAGCCCGCTTTTCAGCAAAATCTTAGAGGTTAAATAGGAATTTGTTTTTATGAATGACTAGGGATAGAAAAATAGAAAAAGAGCAGAATCCTCCACCAAAACCCACAAAACTCAAAATATTAGTGAACCTTGGGAGAATTACCTTTATAGACAAAATTTTAAGAAAAGCAGAGTCTCAAGCGTCAGTAGGATTCCAAGCTATACCTGGAAGATGTTCCAATGTTATCCCTCAAGCAACAGGCTCACCATCTGCAGCTTACGCTGAGATTCAAAGCCAAGTTGGAGGATCAAAATAGAGTCTTCAAGCTACAGTAGGTTTACATTCTGATCTTGTACAAGAGGGAAAATCTTGTAATTTAAGAGAAGGAAAAGGAGAAACTAGTGGAACTGCTAAGGCATAACCATAGTTGTCTAAACAAAGATCTCCTGAGATCCCAAACCTAGCTAGTGCTACAAATCTAGCTTGGGTTGCTAACTCTCTGCTTACTTAAGAAGCACCCCTTGAAGTCCCTGAATATTATTGGCACATCTTTGACCAAATGGCAGATCAGCCACCTTAAGGTCGAACCTTGACATTAGAGTACCCCATAGTTAACCAAGTGGTCCATGCCCACATGAAGGCTATTCCTCTACAGAGAATCCCAACTTTCCATGGGATGATCACAAAGGATCCTGATGCTTTCTTGTTTGAGTTTGATGTCCTCTATAGAGGGTATGACTATACCACTTACCCCAAAAAACTAAAATTATTCCCTTCCACTCTGAAAGGAGCAGACTTGAGATGGTTTATGGGTCTAGGTGGGCGAACTATTAATTCTTGGGATGAGATGAAAACCTCCTTCCTCAAAAATCCAGGACTTTTGTAAAACTAGGGAAGTGAAGGATGAGATTTTTAAGATGACTACAAAAGATAATGAACCACTGGAAGAATATGTAGAACGAATTAATTATAATTTGCAGAGGTCTCCACACACGACCCTACTAAAAGAAGTCCTAAGAGTTATCTTAATTAAAGGAATGAAAGAGGAAAGGGTAGAAACTCTACACTTAATGGGAAAAGGAGATATTTCTCAGGAAGATTATGATGAAATTATTCGCTTGTGTATCAGTTGTTCACGAGGAAGCACACACAGAGGAGCATGAAGCCAAGATCCGATGAGTAGAGGAAGCAAACCACACTATGGAGGCATAACATAGATGGAGATCATAAACCTCCTGGAAGATTTTAGGATGGACATCTTGGGCACTCTTACAACACAGCTGGACATCTTACAGGCTAAACAAAAATAGGCCTTAGAAGAACAAAATTTGGCCATCTTCTACCCACGTTATTGAAAGAAGCATAGCCAACGGGAATGCCCATTAGACATGGTGCAGGCATGCACTATCTGTACTAAATATCACGCCACTGAACAATGTCCATCACTACTGGGGCTAAAAGCAGTATTCAAAGAAGTAGAGGAAGAAACAAAACCGGTATATCTAATGAACTAGCATTGATAGTGGCAAGCTAAACCTATAGGTATGTCACAAGACTCATTCCAATTCTTTCCTTCCTCGCAGTTTAATCAGTAATAGAACCTTGGGACAACCTGGTAAGGCCAATCATCCTACCTAAATTGGAAAATCTCGCCATTCCATATGACATCTTGGCCAACACAATCTTTTCTATGAAATGGCTGGTCAAATTCTCCTTTTACTCCTGTTTGGCAAGGCAATCCCTATCAATCCCAATGGCATGCCTCCACCTCTCAAAATTTGAACTAGTCTACAAATTGGCAGTGGCCTCTAGGGATATCCAATATACCTATGGGGACATGCCCTCAGCCTCAACCCACACTATCAGCTCCATATACATTACAACAGAATTCTCAACCTCTTTTGCACCCACAGTTTCTAGCTCAGCCGAACCTGAATCCTAATAACAGAGCGGTTTAGTTGGTACAGATTATTGAAAACCCAGAGTATGATATTGAGCAGAAAGAATGTAATGAGCTCATATTGAGGTCAGGGCATATCATCACCCTTGAGGAAAATAGGGACCAACCCTCAATTGAAAGTGTAACTCCACCTGTACATATTCCACCACCTATAATTAATACTGAATCAAAGCAAGGGGAAGAGACAGATCAACATGATGAACTTGAAAAGCTTATAGTCACTTCTCCTCTATTCCCCAAAAGACTAACGATACCCAAACCTATCATCTACCATGATTTCAATCTTGTAGGGGAACTAAAAAAATTGTGTATTAAGATCCCTCTGCTCTAGGCGATTCAAAACATTCCCATCTATGCCAAAACAATCAAAGAACTGTGTGTAAGGAATCCTATGAGGAAGGAAACACCCTCACCCACTGTGCATGTTGTAGGAACCTTATCCGATTTAATCTTGGCAGAGGAAAGTCTAATAAAGTATGGAGATCCTGGAAACCCGATAATGATAGTTCAGATATATGGTCGCTCTTTTTGAAATACACTAGTCGATATAGGAGCCAACATTAATATCTTAACAATAGAAACTTCTCAAGCACTTGGTATTACAGCCCTGGAACCATCCACCACTTTATTAGAACTTGCTAACCGATTGGTGGTGAGACCAAATGGACTTTACAAGATATCACAGTTTATGTTGACTCATGGGAATATCCAGTAGACTTTCTAGTTATAAACCCAAGGAGTCGGTTGGATGGGCATCCTTTGATTCTTGGTCGACCTTGGCTGGCAACACCTGATGCATATATTAGCTGCCAAGAAGGAAACATGACTATTGAAAAGTGGGATGCTGTAAAAAATCTTATGTTATATCCTCCTACCAAGCCAAGTTTTCCCATTGTAAATATGTAAGCAGCCAACAGTGTACCTAGAAGAGAGCATATGTTCACCACTCAAAGTAGTAGAGGCACTAGAATTTAAATATCAGACTAAGGATGAAGTTATCAATAATTTTATAAATCAGCCAGCTAATGTGAGTAATGTACAATGTCAGATGTTGAAAGCAATCCTTGAAAATGAGGCCATGGAATATCCTCTGAAGGATACAAATGACCAGCATATTCAGACGACTGTTGTTCATAACAGAAAACCCATTGAGATTGAGCCAGGCAAAGTTCTAAATATCAGTGATAGTCTGGATAGCAAATAGACGCAGAAGCTTATCTAGGTGTTAGAGAAAAATAAAGGGGCTTTTGCCTTGGATTATCCTGATATGAAAGGAATAGACCCACAACTATGTACACACCACATCTATACATAGAAGGATGCTTGACCCATTTGGCAGCCTCAATGGAGGTTGAAGCCACACCTCAAAGACATTGTGAAAGAGGAATTACTGAAGCTGCTAGACGTAAAATTTATTTATCTTATCTCGGACAGTAAATGGGTCTCTCTGTTGGTGGCCGTCCCTAAGAGAAATGGGAATTGGCATATTTGTGTAGACTATCGAGAGTTGAACAAGGCAATACAGAAAGATCACTTCCCCCACCCATTCATTGATAAAGTCCTCGATACCTTCGCAAGGAAGAAATTTTTCTCCTTTTTAGACAGTTTCGGTGGCTACAATAAAATTTAGATTTCCCCTGAAGACTAGGATAAAACAACCTTCACCTGTCCGTGGGGCACATTCGCATACAAGTTATTTCCATTTGGCTTGTGTAATTCCCCAGCCACGTTCCAGAGAGCTATACTCAGTATCTTTGTTGATTTAATAAATGAAGGACTTGAGGTATATATGGATTACTTTACTCCATATGGGGATGACTTCGATCAAGCATTGCAAATCCTAGAAAAGGTCTTAGAACAATGCGTTGCTACTAGGTTATGTTTAAGAAATGTCAAGTGTCACATGATGATGACCGAGGGTGTGATCCTGGTACATTATATCTCTGCAGCAGGAATACAGGTAGATCCATCAAAATACAGGTAATTCTTTTACTACCTACACCCTGCACTCAGACAGAAGTACATAGCTTCTTGGGATAGACAGGTTATTATCGTAGGTTTATTAAAAAAATCACAGATTGTTTCACTCTTATATGCTCTAACTGGAAATGTTGATTTCAGTTGGTCTAAGAAGTGCGACACAGCCTTTGCAAGTTTAAATAAACTAGTCTCAATAGCATTGGTATTACGTGGACCAAACTAGGAGCTTCATTTCCACATATCCAGAGACGCATCAGATGTAGATATAGGTGTTGCCCTCGGCCAGGAGGAGGACAAGAAACCTTATGCTATATATTATATTAGCAAAAATCTCACTTCTGCAGAATTTGATTATACAGTGACAGAAAAAAATATTCTTAGCTATTATTTATGCAATAAACAAATTTAGACACTATATAGCCAACTACCAAGTCTTTTTGCACACTGATCACTCTGCCATTCGGTATCTAGCTAATAAACCTATCACAAATGGTCGAGTAACATGGTGGCTATTGCTTTTGCAAGAGTTTGACATTACTATTAAATATCATCTAGGGAAGTGTTGTGCCTTGCAAAACAACCCCCCATTTCATATTTATTATTATTCACAAAACCATTAAAATATGAAATGGGTCCCTTTCAAAATAAAATTGATGTCAATAACCCTTACTTTGTAAAATTCAACAAATCCAAGGAGCGCTTTATAAACTTCCCATCAAAAGCAATATCCCTTTAAACATTGGAAATAAAGCAAATATGTGTTTATTGCGAAAAAGCGATCGCAAGATCGCATATCGCAATAACATAAAGGATGCACCAAGCAATCAAAAGGCTTCCCCCGACCCGATAAAGCTATCGGCGATATCGGCAATCGGCATTCCCTTGTGCATCACTATCGCGCCCATCGGCAAAGCCCCGACCCGATAAAGCTATCGGCGATATCGGCAATCGGCAGTCCCCTTCGTATCGCAAGCTTTGTTCATAACCCTTTCCCCGATCCGATATCGGCGATCGGTGATCGGGGGTTTCCCCCCCCGTTGAATCCTTAATGCGCATAGGCCTTTCCCCGATCTGATATCGGCGATCGGCGATCGGCAGCATTCGAAACATTGTTAAAACTATCCTCGCACCCCTGCCCGATCCGATAAGATAAGGCACAGTTCTCAACGAAAAGCCGTTAGAGTGATTGGAAAGCTCGAGTTAATGACAATTAAGGCATAATCATTCCCGCTCGGCTGCCAGTATGCCCATTGCATGATTTAAAAGATCTTTAGGCAAATATTGCACTAATGAGCATTTATAAGGTGGCAGGTCCTATACGGTCCCTTAATGAATCCATCCTATCAGATCTGCCTCTAGATCATATCCGCGCTGTTTTAATAAAGGAAAAGTATATCGACGTTCTTCTTTCTATTTTACTCTCAGTTGCGAGTTTCATTATTATCTCTGTATTACGCCAAAACCACCTTTCTGTGCAGATTACAGATTTACCAAGCAATTCAGGCATAATGGGTAAAAAGCAGAAGAAGGTTGCAGGCGTTATTGAATCACCATCCACGCCACAACTAATAGTAAACAGTAAGAAAGGTTTGATATCAGATACAACGTGCGCGGGACTTGCCAAAACAACTTGGCAAGGAACTTATGATTTTCTAGAAGCCGAGAAGCCTGAGCAGGTGG
>APFE030493638.1:69128-98610 GCA_000404065.3 Pinus taeda | reverse complement strand
TAAGTGTTCTTCCTCCCTGTTTATTTTATGTTTTTATCATCTTTACGCCATTCTAAGTTGCAGGAAAAAAGAATAGCTTAAGATTTGTTTAAGTACACCTTAAGTTCAATTTCTGCACTTTTCGATGTTTTCGTCTGAAATAGTCATGATCTAGAATTCTTAACTGCTCTAGTTTACCCTGTTTCGTTCGTATATGGGTGCATGTCTTTGGAATTCTTAACTGCTTCGGGATCCCACTCATCCATTTCTCCCCTTTGTCAGCATGATGAAATGATTCTCTTTTGCCTTTCATCCCTGATGTTCGTTCCGTACTTTCAGTAGCTTGAATGTTGTATCCTGCGTGGCTATCCCTCTTCGTATCCCCTTGTGACCAAGAAAACACTCGCATGCCTCAATCTGTGACTCCAGGCCCAATGGTTCAAAACTTATAACACTTTACTGTGCCTCTTTACTCGAGAATCCTACCTTCCTCCCAATCACAGTCAACATTCCCTTGAAGTCAGAAAGCTAGCCTAAAATCATCAACTAAGGTTGAATCCAGATCAACTGAGGTTGAATCTAATGGAGAGAGCCCTCTCCGATTGCAGGTGGGCTAGAACCTGTAATCAGAAGATTGGTTTGTGGTTACCTCGGCCGTATCCCTAATAGGAGCCTAGGGACAACCTGAGTGATAACACAACTTACATGGAAAGACATTGAAATTGTATGTTTGATTAATGTAATTTTCTTTTTTATGTACAAGTGCATTGAATTTTTACTATGTCGTGTTACAGGAAAAAGTCAAATCTTATTTCTTTCAGAGATCAACCAATTACAAGTGATTGTGAGTTCATCCATGTTGAATGTTGGGCAAAAGATGATAGCTATAAGTTCATTCTTCTAAGCCAAGTAGATGGAAAGATTCATAGCCAAGTATTGGTTCATGATGTTGTTGTAAAAAAGTTAACATATGAGGATAAAGATGCAAAAGGAGAGATAGTTAACATTTATCAAAAACAACAAAAATTGATTAACTATCTTATAGATTTATGTTCAAATGAAGGAGATTGGGTTTTGGATTTATTTTCATGTTTGGTAAGTTTTATTATATAAAATTGAATTTTAAATTTTTTTATTTTTTTTTTATGTGTTTATACTAATTTATTTACTTATTGTTTTTGTGCTTGATGATTAGGTACAACACTAGCATGTTGCCCACAAAAAGGAAGAAATTGCATTGCTATTGAAAGAGACCCACTACAATGCAATTTTATTCAACAAATAATTAATGCTCTTCAATTTCTTCGATATGCAATCCAAGAAGTTGGTTTGAGGAAAGGAGATTTAGTGAATCACGTGTGGCATAAAAGGCAAAGGAACCTCAACCACCATTATATGGAATGATTGGAAAATGACACTTTGGGAGATTTGCAGACATGAAAGATCCATTAGAAGAGGAGAATGAGGAAACTCAAGCAGGAAATATTGTGGAAGAAGAAAATAATGAAGCTGAAGAAGACGATGAACATGGATTATACGATATTCTTGATGACATTTAAGTTATGATTGCAAATCAAACTCAATTTTGAGAGACCTTTATTAGTTTTACTTGTAATGTTTTGACTTTGAGATTTTAGTGTTGTTATATGTTCAATATTTGTATTATCTTATTTTCACTTTAATTTTTATGGGAATCATTTTTTTTTTTTGTAAAAGGTCTGTGATTACTATTATTTTTTAACATAAAATTCATAAAAAATGCTATTTTTAAAGGTTTTTTTGTTAGGATTTTCCCATAAAAATCGTTTATTTGACATGTCATTTTTGACAAAAATTCTAAAAATGTGTATTTTTTCATTATATCTATATAGAAAATGTGTTTTTTTTGTCAAATGTTTAAAATTATTGTATTTTAGTGACAATTATTTGATGTCCATTGAAATATTAATTAACATTATATAAACATATAGAAAATAGTAACTTTAAAATATTGACCATTTTTTTTAACTACGTGAAAAAATTAAGATTTCATTACAAACAAAACTGAAAAGAAAAATGAAAACACACAAACACAAAAATACACTTAAAAAAAAAATCTTACGGGAAGAAGAAGGCATTAGAAAATTTGAAATGTCAAAAATCAACCCTCTAAAAAAAGGGGTTGACGCTGCATCAACACTTTTCAAAATCAGCATGAAAATCACTAACATCGAAAAAAATGTTCATACTTGATAAATAAGAAAATTTAAAGTGCCAAAAATATACTAAAAAAAATTGTATTCTAGCATCACCACTTTTTAAAATCGGTTCATTTTTCGCTACCTCAAAAAAATGGGTACCAGTTCATTTTCTCGTTTGTTCGGTAACTATGTTTAAGAAGTTTTGTGGAAAAGGGAAGTAGAAGACAATTGCTATAAAACAACAAGGCCTAGGTTTTAATTCCGGTAATGAGATGCTTATCATAGTCATTGGGCTACAAGGTAAAATTTCCTTTCATGATAGTTCAAGTTCTAAAAATAAATCTCATGATGATGAAATAAAGAAAAAAGAGAATTATTTCATATAAGAGTTGTATCTAAGCACACAAAAATCGATACACTGTTTGATTCGGATTCTCAAGTTAATTTGATCTCAGAATCAATTGCTAAATAGTTAGTTTTAAAAACGAGACCTCATCTAGAACCATACCATCTTGGTTGGGTATGCGACAATGAAAAAATCAATGTCACCAAACATTGTAGGGCCAAAAGTTTTATTGCTTAAAAGTTGATAGATGAGGTTGATTTGGATATTGTACCACTTGACATTTGTGGCATAGCCTTGGGAAGCCCATACTTATATCACAAGAAAGAAATATTTTTCAGGCATGAGAACAAATACCATATCACTAAATATGGGGTGGAATATATTTTTAAAGCTTACCTCATGTTACATGCCATTTTGTTGCACTGAGGCAAAAGACCTTGAAACCAGATCTCTCACTATTCGACAAACCTTTCAGAAATCTCGTACAAAGGTGAAGCAAAAAAAATTTTGAGAAGTATACAAATCTTGGTTTACATTGATTTAAAAACCTAATTTCAAGCAGTTTCACACTATTTGTAGCAACAAACTACGTAATCACAGGTTAAGTCATTGTCACCTGCACAAAGCGTCACACTGTTTTCCATTGAAAAGTGCGACAACCTTTTTAACTAGGTGAAAATAAAAATTAAAGTCTAGAAATGTTGTTGAGGAATATTATCTCAACCATCTAGACTTGAGTTCCTACCTATTTGGGCCTCATCCCAGGATTGATGGATCTAATCCCACTCATTACCAAAATTATTCCCCATTTTTGTGGATCTCATCCCATGGAAAATGGATCTCCAACCTCCCCTTTCTCTCCTATAAAGAAAATGCTACTCAATGGAGAAGGGGTTCGATTTTGAAGTACCCTTATGTTGTCCAATTGAGATTGAAGGCTTGTTGTGCGAAGGAGGATTTGAGATATTTGGAGTGGAGGCTTATGACATCAAGGCACTTGGTTGTAATATTCTCTCTTAATCATTAATACAAATACTTGTTTCTTTCCCATATGCATATGTTCAAATGTTTATTGTAAGGATCCTTGATACCTTACATGATTTATAATTGAATCTTTGATATCTTTTATGCTTTGATCTCTTGTTTGCATTTGTTTTTGAAGGTCTCCTTTTGGAGCATTAAGGGAGAAAGATTGAAAGCTACAAAGGGAAACTATGAGGATCGTCATCAGACATTTTAGAATAAGGTATGAGCTTGATATCCTTTTTACATTTGTGTTTAAGCCATAAGTTAGGGAATATTTTTAAGTATTTTTATATTTGTTTCTAGGCTTGGTTTCTGAGCCTAGGGAGATCTATCTTGTTCGCAGGATGAGATTTGTCTGCAAAACATCACATGAAAGTAAATTCAACTCTTATCAGTGTAGGACAAATGAAGAGAGTCATCAACTCCAATGAGAAGTGTATGCTCATGGCTATGAGGGAAAAAAATGCTGAAGCATCTGATGCTTTCAAAGGTTGTAATCCTTCTCACATGAAAGAAATGTTTGATATTGTTTATAACTATGATGAGAGTTTTTAGGAACCAAGTGGATTGCTTCCCAAGAGGGAAATTCAACATGAGATCCATCTTCAACAAGATTCCCCCCTTCCAAATGTGGGCATGTACACGATGTCATCTACGGAAATGGAGGAAATCAAGAAGCAAGTGCAAGCCTTGTTAGATCAAGGAGTAATTAGATGTAACTCATCCCCATGAGTTTCTCCAATTGTGTTGATGTTGAAAAAATATGGAACATGGAGAATGTGTGTGGATTATCAGGATCTTAACAAGGCCACAATGAAAAATATATATTCCCTCCCTCTTATATATGATTTTCTTGATCAATTGAAGAATGTTGTTTATTTCACTAAGTTGGATCTGCGTAGTGGTTACCATCAGATTAGGATTGCAAAAATTGATTTTTAGAAAATTGTGTTCACAACCAAGCAAGGAATGTTTGAGTGGTTGGTAATACCATTTGGGATTTTCAATTCCCACCCTACATTCATGCATGTAATGAATGATGTATTTCAACCAATCTTAGATAAGTTTGTGCTTGTATACTTAGATTATATTCTTGTCTTTAGTAAAACATGGGATGATCATGTAAAACATGTCAAGAAAGTACTAGATACTTTGCAAAAGGAGAATTTGTGTGTAAAGTTGTCCAAATGTGAATTTGGAAAAAAATCTTTGGTGTATTTGGTTCATATTTTTGGAGTAGGTCAACTAAAGATTGATCATTCTAAAGTTTATGTAATTGTAAAATGGCCTAAACCTACAAATGTGATAAAAGTGAGAAGCTCCTTGGGAGGAGTTTAGTATTGGAGAATATTCATAGCTAACTTCTCATTCATTGCATCTCCTTTGCATGCCCTGACTAGTGTAAAATAGGTCTTTCGGTGGGGAGGAAAGAAACAAAAGGCTTTCGACACCTTGAAGGAAAAGATCAACATAGCGCTAGTACTAACCTTGCTAAACATTCAACAACCATTCAAGATGAAACAAATGCCACTAGATATGCCATGGGTGTAATACTGATGCAACATCATAATCCTATTTGTTACTGTTGGAAATACTGAGAGGGGGGTGAATCAATATTTCATTTCAATTGTTATTTTACCAGTTAGATTCTTCAAAATTTAAATCAAATCAATGTATGATAATTGTATTATTAATTGACCAAAAGGAAATTGTATACAATATAAATATGTTCCCAAGCTCCAACTTGGTTTTGATGAGGCTTTCACCTCTAGGGCTTCGACCCTATCTATCCAAGGCACCAACCTTGAGTTTAGGAGCACCAACTCCAAGGACACCAATCCTATGAATGCTTTGTATTATAGAATATGTAATGAGGATCTTCACGCATCACTTCACTTCATTAGTTTGTCAAGTCTATCACTGCTACCAACTCAACCACCTTGCATCATCCTTATAAGTTGTCCAGTCATAGAGATGACATGTCTTCAACCTCTGTCTTCGCAGGAAAACTCAACACTTGCAAGTCCACACTAGTCTCTTTTTATATTAGCCCTAATCACTATCCAACTCAAGCTAAAAAGGAGCACTATCCACAGTAGCACTGTCCACAGTCAGGGTAGAGATTAATCCGCAGTTAGGGAAGGAATGTCATGACACTTAGCCTGCAATGATGTTGTTGTACTAGCCTCCAAACATCACTATATGATTTTACTAGCCTGCAATAGGTGTCTATACTGTAGAAGAAGGAAAGGTCTTAAAAAATAGTCCTTACTCAACCCTAATCCACAGTTAAAATAGTCTGTAGTCCTATGCAATTCTGAGTAAGGTCATATAACCCAAACACAAACCTACTTTGCCCTAATCCGCAGCCAAAACAATCTGTAGTCCTGGTCATCAAGGTAAGCCAAATCGATTTGCTTCAACTAGGTGTTCTGATGTTGTCTCAGGTTCTTCTCCTGGTCCGAAGGTGCACAAAGAAAAAACTGAACCGTAATCCTTCACAAAAGAATGTATAAATCAATGAAAGATGTCCTTCTTGTTCAAGAGATGTGAAGTACTTCTCCTGCTTATCTAATCCGAATTGATCTGTGTTATATTGACATCGAAGACCTCATATATATACACCTATTCATCCTCACAATGAACATCCACATCCACATGCAAGCTGACATGAGTTATGGAGGTAAGGTCGACTTAATAACCATAATTAATTTCCTTATCTTTAAAAATTCATATCTCTTAGAATATTTGGAGTTTTTGGGCATGTGAAAGCTCATTAGAAATTTAAAATTATACCCTTTCAGATGGTCTAGGTCTCATGATGAAATTCCTTTTCTAAGATAGAGAAAAATATTATTTCATGTGATTGATCATTCAATAGTGCAGAACGGAAGCCATGGAAACATGTTTTTGGGCTTCTTCATGGTTTTGGTTTCTTCATTTATTGCCTTCTTAATCATATCATCATCATATCCTTGCCTGCTAGATTTACTTGATGTCCTTGTTTTCTTCAGTATATTGACATCAATGAGACCTGTACTAACAATCTCCCCCTTTGTCATTGGATGGCAATATTATTTTTCTCCCCCCCTTTTACATCAATGGAAAAAGGGTGCACAAGAACTCCCCCTCTTGAACTAATCCCCCTGTCATACAACATCTTTATGAATCAACTTAGTGTGATGCTAGAGCAATAACCCCCATATTTTGGTGAAGATGTTCAAATGCTTCTCGAGGAAGAGGTTTGGTGAAAATATTTGCAATTTGCTGCTTAGTATTATATAATCCAACTTGATGTTTTGTTTAGCCACCTGTTCATGGAGAAAATGATACTTGATTGGTATATGTTTGGTCTTTAAGTGCATCAATGGATTTTTACTGAGATTGATAACACTTGTGTTGTCACAATAGATGGTGATTGGTTTTTAGTTTCTATGTTGACATCCTTCAAAGCTTCCTTCATCCATAGTATCTGTGTACAACAATCGGCAACAACTATACATTCAGCTTCAACTGTGGAAATAGATATAGATGATTGTTTTTTGTTGAGCCAAGATACTAGAAAATATCCCATGAAGAATGCATTTCCACTGGTACTTTTTCGATCATCCACGCTTTTAGCCCAATCAACATCAGTGTAAGCTTTCACTGTAAGAGTTGTGCTTTTGGGATACCAAAGACCAAAGTCAGGAGTTCCTTTCAGGCATATGAGAATTCCTTGTACATCCAACAAATGGGATTACTTAAAATTTGATTGAAATCTTCCTACCATTCCTACTTCTTGCATAATGTCGGGTCTTGTAACGTTAAGTATAGGAGAGCTCCAATTATTGACCTGTAAAGAGTTGCATCCACCGAGGGGGATTCATCATCTTTGCTCAATTTGTAGTCTGTGGTCATTGGTGTGCTCATAGGTGCACAATATTCCATTCCATATTTTTTAAGCATGTCTTTAAGATATTTTTCTTGAGATATGAACATGCCTACTATGTTTTGAGATACTTGTAGTCTAAGGAAGTAAAATAATTCACCCATCATTGACATTTCAAACTCTTTTGACATATTTTGAGCAAACTCATGGCTCATCTCATCATGATTTCTAGCAAAGATCATATCATCAACATAGACAAGAGTGACTAGTAACTTATCCTCATCCATCTTCATGTAGAGATTACTTCCTGCCACCCGCTTTTTGAAGCCTTGTTGTTGTATATAGTGATCCAATATTGCGTATCAAGCTCTAGGAGCTTGTTTCAACCCATATAATGCCTTTTTCAACTTACAAACAAAGTCTTTTCCTTCTGGTAGATCAAACCCTTTTGGTTGCTCCATGTAGACTTCTTCCTTGAGTTCCCCATTCAGAAATGCTGATTTTACGTCCATTTGATAGCCTTTGAATCCTTTTGAGCAAGAAAATTCCAAGAACATCCTTATAGCTTCCATATGAGCTATTGGTACAAAGGTTTCTTCAAAGTCGATTCCTTCAATTTGTGAATAACCTTTACAAACAATTCTTGCCTTATTTATGATGATTTGCCCATCCTCATTCATTTTGTTTTTGAACACCCACTTAGTTCCAATTATATTTGTATACTTTGGACGAGGTACTGGCTCCCATGTATCATTCTTCTCGATTTGAGACATTTCTTCTTCCATGGCTTCCACCCAATGAGGATCCTTACTTGCTTGAGTAAAATATTTTGGTTCTATCATAGATATGAGAGAAACATCATTTTTCCTTGGTGTACTTGTCATCCTTCTTCGGGTTTGTATCCCCTCATCTACATTTCCATTAATCTTCTCTTTTGGGTGATGTTTTTGGAGGAATTTCACTTTTACAGGAGTTTAAGATGGTTCTTTTTCATTTTATTTTTCTTTATCTTTTTCCTCTTTTTTAAGGTTCTTCTTCACTTTCTTCAATGAGGGGGTCAATTTCATTATATTCAATTTCCTTTTATGGAAGGGCTTCGTCAATCTTCATGTCAATGCTTTCCACTATTTTCTGTAGTCGATTATTGTAGAACTTGTAACAATTGCTCCTAGTAGAATATCCTTCATCAACCTGAGAATCAAATTTTCCTGGTGAGTCATCATTGATCTTTATGAAGAATTTGCTTCCAAAAATCTTGAAGTATTTTACTGAATCATGTCTTCCTTTCCATAATTCATAAGGAGTCTTCTCATTATTTTGTCTTAGTTGAGTTTGATTCAAGGTATAAATTGCTCTCCCAACTGTTTCCCTCCAAACTTTTGGCTGCAAGTTAGCTACTAGTAACATTGTTCTTGCCATTTCTTGAACAGTTTGGTTTCTTCTTTCAACTACCCCATTTTGCTTGGATTTTCTAGCATAAGAGAGTTCTCTTTCGATTCCATGTACTTTACAGAATTCATCAAATTATTTTGATGTGAATTCTCCCCCTCTATCTATTCTAAGACATTTAATCTTAGAATCCTTTTCATTTTATACGAGAGCTTTAATATTCTTAAAACATTCAAATGCTTCAGATTTATATTTTATGAAATATACCCACACCATTCTAGTATAGTCATCAACCAATAAAGCAAAGTACCTTTCTCCTTGGAGTGCTAGAGTTCTAGTTGGCCCACATAAATCTGCATGAATTATCTACAAAGGTTTTGGTGTTGAGAACTCCTTAGTCTTATGGTTGGTTTGAGTTTTCTTACCATGTTAACATGGGCCACATACAACTTGATCTGGTTTGAACATCTTTGGAATGTCCTTTACTGCATTAATTTTGCTAATATTGATCAAGTTATCAAAACTTGTATGCCCTAGTCAGTTGTGCCACAACCAACTTTCATCTGTTTGACTTAGATAACATTTATCTTCTTGAACTTTGTTCAGAATGTAGATGTTATCTGATGTTCTAACTCCTTTTGCCATAAGTTCTCCTGAGGAAGAGTTCCTTATTTCACAATATTTAGTGCTAAATACAACATTATGTCCTTGATCACAGATTTGGCTAATACTCAAGAGATTGTGTTTGAGCCCGTCTACCAACAAAGCATTTTGAGCCTTTCCTTTTCCATTAATAAGGGTAATGGTTCCTTTTCTAGCAATTTTGGCAGATCCACTTCCAAAGGATACATTTGCTTCCTTTTTGTTCAATAAGACAAACTTCCTTTTGTCACCTGTAATATGTCTGAATCACCCACTATCCACAAACCAATGATTTTCATCATTGTGAACACATAGAGCTAGGCCACATTTATCCATATTGGGATTCTCATCTTTTGCTTGTCTTCTTTCGAGGGGAAATTTTGTTCATTATGTCCATTATCATTACATAATGAGCAGATTGGATAAAATTTGGTCAAAGGAAAAGAGTTGTTGGTCTTGATTTGTCCTTGCCCTTTGAGACCACATGGTTTGTTTGTTTGATCCTTCAATCTTGGTGCTTCATTCTTACGAGCCATGCAATGTTTAGCCTGATGACCAAAATTTTTACAATCATAACAATGCCCAAAAAATATAGTTTGGTACCTGTTGTAATAGCCATGATTTGAGTCAACATTCTTCCTTTGGATTTGAGATGGGCCTTTGATGAGTTGATTTTTCTTCTTTTGGATTGCTGGAAAGTATGTTGGCATAAATTCTTGCATTATCCTTAGTACTTGATGATTCTACTTTAAAACCAATACCAGATTTTTCATAATGAATTTTTTGAGCATTAAGGATATTGTCAAGTGTTTGAGAGCTTTCCCAACTCTTTTTGGCTTGCTCCAATTCCTTCCTTAGATATATTGTTTTAGCTTCATGATTTTCATAGATTTTTTCCTTTTCTTCTAGCTTATTTTTCAAGAGGTCTTCCCTCCTTTTTGCTTCCTCCTTTTCTACCTTGAGAGAAATGATTTTATTTAAATAGTAATTTCTCATTTTCTTCAATGACACTTATTACCAATTCATCTACATTTCCTTCTAGTCCTTAATCATAATCATTTGTGAATGCCATGAATAATACTTCTTGGCTTCCAGAATATTCATTTTATTCATTTGATTCATCATTACCTCCTTTGCGATGAGGGAAATGATTAATTGATATATTTTTGATGACTACAAATTCATCTTCATCATACTCATCTTGCTTAGAGAAGAAATTATTCTTATTAAACCCTTTATTTTTGTATACCATCCTTTTAGAATCCTCCTCATCATCACTATCATGCTTATGAGGACATTTTGCAACATAATGACCTATTCTTCCACATTTGAAACAAATAAGAGGGTACTTACCTTTTAGCTTGGATCCTTTCTTTAGTCTTCATACAAATTGTGCCAATTTAGATTCAACATCGAAGTCATCATTGTTGGTATTCCATCCTTTCCCCTTTCTTGATTTTGAGGCCTTGAATGCTGCATATTTAGAACTTGGGATTCCTTTTCTCATCTCATAGGTAATGAGGATTCCATGAAGTTCATCCATATTGAGAGTATCTAGGTCCTTCATTTCTTCTATAGTACTTACTTTGGAGTCAAATCTGTTTGGGAAAGATATTAAGACCTTTTAAACAACAATGTTTTCTTCAATATTTTCTCCCGATCCTTTAAGAGAGTTGACTACTTCAACTACTCGGAGGAAGTATGATGCAATATCTTCTTCATCATCCATTTTTAGACTTTCAAATTTCCTTCTATGAGTTTGAAGCTTTTCCTTCTTATCTTTGGAGTCCCCATTGTATAAGCTAACCAACTTATCCCATACTTCTTTGGCTGAGTCACAATTCATGACTTTTTGTGAATTCAGAATCAATGATTTCACCAGTGATGGAATTTAAGGATTTGGCATTTGCAATGTAAGCTTTCCTTTCATCTTGATCAGTTGTAGGAATGGAAGGAGCAATGTACCCATTGAAAACCGAATGCCAGACTTTAGGTCCAAGGGACATTAAGTAGTAGGACATTCTTTTTTTCCAAAAACCAAAATTTTTGCTATTGAACAAAGGAAGCCTTCCTGACACTTCTTTATTTTTCATTGTGACTAAGAATCCTTCTTCTAGCTGTTAGACTGATTATGAAGAAGTTGGCTCTGAAACCAATTATTGGAAATACTGAGAGGGGGGTGAATTAATATTTCTTTTCAATTGTTAATTTACTAGTTATATTCTTCACAATTTAAATCAAATCAATGTATAATAATTGTATTATTAATTGACCAAAAGGAAATTGTATACAATATAAAAATGTTCCCAAGCTCCAACTTGGTTTTGATGAGGCTTCGACCTCTAGGGCTTCAACCCTATCTATCCAAGGCACCAACCTTTAGTTTAGGAGCACAAACTCCAAGGACACCAATCCTATGAATTCTTTGTATTATAGAATATTTAATGAGGATCTTCATGTATCACTTCACTTCAATGGTTTGTCAAGTCTATCATTGCTGCCAACTCAACCAACTTGCATCATCCTTATAAGTTGTCCAGTCATAGAGATGCCATGTCTTCAACATATGTTTTCACAAGAGAACTCAACACTTGTTGGTCCACACTAGTCTCTTTTTAGATTAGCCCTAATCATTGTCCAACTCAAGCCAAAAAGGAGAAGTATCTGCAGTAGCACTGTCCACAATCAAGGTAGAGGTTAATCCGCAGTTAGGGGAGAACT
This sequence comes from Pinus taeda, assembly GCA_000404065.3. Classification (NCBI taxonomy): domain Eukaryota; kingdom Viridiplantae; phylum Streptophyta; class Pinopsida; order Pinales; family Pinaceae; genus Pinus; species Pinus taeda. The sequence goes on along the minus strand of APFE030493638.1, from coordinate 86,456 downwards.
GTCATCACAATTAGCTTGCAATGATGTTGCTGTAGTAGCCTTTAAACAAAACTGTATGTTGTTACTAGCTTGCAATTGGTGTTTGTACTATAGCAGAAGGAAAGTTCTTAAAACAAAGTCCTTACTCAGCCCTATTCCGCAGTTAAAACAATCTGCAGTACTGTGTAATTCTGAGTAAGGTCATATATCCCAAACACAGACCTACTCTGCCCTAATCCGCAGCCAAAACAATCCGTAGTCCTGGTCATCAAGGTAAGCCAAATTGGGGTGCTCCAATTGGGTGTTCTGATGTTGTCTGAGGTTCTTATCCTAGTCCGAAGGTGCACAGAGAAAAAACTGAACCGTAATCCTTCATAAAAGAATGTATAAATCAATGAAAGATGTCCTTCTTGTTCATGAGATGTGAACTACTGCTCTTGCTCCTCTAATATGAATTGATCTGTGGTATATTGACATCAAAGACCTCATATATATACACCTATTCGTCCTCACAACGAACAACCATGTCCACATGCAAGCCGACATGAGTTATGGAGGTAAGGTCAGCTCAATAACAAGAATTAATTTCTTTATCTTTAAAAATTCATATCTCTTAGAATGTTTGGAGTTTTGGGGTATGTGATAGCTCATTAGAAAGCTAAAATTATGCCCTTTCAGATGGTCCAAGTTTCACGATGAAATTAATTTTCTAAGATAAAGAAAAATATTGTTTCATGTGACTGACCATTCAATAGTGCAGAATCGGAGGCATGGCAGAATGCTTTTGGGCTTCTTCATGGTTTTGGTTTCTTCATTGATTGCCTTCTTAATCATATCATCATCATATCCCTACCTACATAATTTCCTTGATGTCCTTATTGACATTAATGATAGTTGTACTAACAGTTACTACTCTAAAACTTTCTCTCAAGCTATTGTCAACAATCCCATGTACGAAAAATATTTATATGCTTTGGTTCAAAGTGTCAAGAAATGGAAGCATCAATTGATAGGTAAGGAGACTATCATACATACAGACTGTCAACCCTTATAGTTTCTCTAGTCACAAACCAAGTTGCAGTAGGCTCGTCACTTTAGGTGGATGGGATTCCTTTAACAGTTCCATTTGGTGATCAAGTACAAGTGGGGTACAAGTAACAAAGTGGTAGATATTCTTTCTAGACCTCCTATTTATAAATATATTGTTTTGAAGAATTTTTCTTTATCTCATGATAGGTATGTTGAAAAATATGCTACTGATAAAGATTTTAAAGATGTTCATGAGAGGCTAACCCATGGATCACAGGTGGAGAAATAGCATTTGCATGACAAGTTGCTCTACCATGTTAGAAAGTTATGTATTCCTACAAGTGAAAGAGTCCATGTAACTCGAGAAGCTCAAACTTCTCTTGTGTTTGGGAATGTTGAGGTAGGAAAAATTCTGGGTCATTTGTAAAGGTTTTTTTATTGGCTTCAGATGAAAGAAATTGTAACCAAGTATGTAAAGGGGTTTGTGATGTGCTCTACTTGTAAAACCACTAATAGAAAATTGGGGATGTACACACCACTCCCCCTTCCTTCTCATCCTAGGGAGAGTGTCTCCATGGATTTTGTAGGGGGGTTTCCTTTGTCAAAAACGGGTCGTGACTACTTGTATTTATAGTGGATAGGTTTAGCAAGATGTGTGTTGTGATGCCATGTAAAAGGTAGATTACTACTGAGAAAACTACTCATATTTTGTTTTAGCATGTATTGGTCTAATTTGGACTACCCACATCCATTGTCTCATATCAATATTCTTGATTCCTTGGAGAGTTCTAGAAAAGCTTGTGGAGAATGATGAACACCAAACTAAATAGGAGTATGAATTTTAATCCACATACAGACAAATATACAAAGGTTGTCAACAAAACATTGGTCCATTTTCTCTGAGGGTAATTTAGCAAGCATATTAAGTTTTGGGATGACCATATATATTATGTTCAACATGCATACAACTGAGCTCTTCCCTCTTCCACTCAAAGTTGAACATTTGAGACATGCTTTGGGTACCTGCCAAAGTCACCCTTAGATTTGGTCTTTAGGAAAGATGAGGATTCCAATGAACAAAGTGATGAAGACAAAGCTCTCAAGTTCATTCATAGGGTCCATATATTACATCAACTAGTGCAGGAACATGTGGAGAAGAGTTAGGCACAATATAAATCCTGACATTACAAGCACAAGATTGATCCTCGGTTTTAGGTTGGAGATCAAGTATGGCTTCGCATCACTAAGGACATGGTGAAGGGAGAAGGAAACAAGTTGAACCAATTATACATGCTTTATTCACCATCTTAAAAAAGATTGGGACAAATGCCTACTTCCTTGATCTACCAACTTATATGCATATTTATTCCACAGTCAATGTAGAGAATTTGAAACTTCATGAACCTCCCATGATCATGGATCCAAAGGAGAGTGGTCAAGTTCCATTAATGGATGATTTTTCTCTAGAGTACTTAAACAAGTTTCCCAAAGACATCATATTAGAGAGAAGAACCAGGACTTCATGACAAGAAGATGTGGGATACCTTTGAGTGGGTTTCAAAGGAATTCATCCCAACAAGGCATGATGAATTGAAAAGGGGAAAGTGAGGGAGAAATTACCTCACCTACTTGTTGATTAATAAGGATTTTGGAGGCCCAAAATATTCTTAGTGGGGAGGATTGATTGAGGAGGATCCAAAAAGGCTCGAAATTTGAAGTCCTCAAATCTCAGCAAAACTGACACTAAGTCATATATCTTGTGGGGACGATTACAAAAATGTGAATGATACCTCAAATAAAGTCTATATGACAAAATTATGTGAATTTAAAGTTTTTGGCAAACAATAAAAGTTTTGGACACTCACAGTGCCATGTGGAATCACTAGAAGGTGCCATGTGGTACCACCTAGAGAACACTACATGGAACCAACTAGAGGGTGCCACATGTCACCCACTAGATAAGCCACATGGCATGCAAGTGGTGGATGATGTGACATGATAGGGGTGACTAAGAACATACACAGGCCAATGGGATGGGGACATGTGGCCTAATTGAATGGTGCCATATGGCACCCAGCTGGCAGCAAAATATCCTTGACCAACTCATAAGCATATGGCGAAGTTCTAGCTAGAATGGTGAAATGGCTAAGATTGGCGTGCTGAAAAACTTAGTAGGGGTCTTGACCACATCTGGCAGCAGATTGGTTGGTTATGCATTAATATATATTGAAACCATATGTATATGTATATGTATATGTATATGTGTATGTATATATATATATATATATATATATATTATATATATATATATATATATATATATATATATATATATATTATATATATATATATATATATTTAACCATATAACCATATGAACCATTTTAAAATTAAAACAAACATTTTGTTATAATAGACCACCATAGTGGGAGCCCGCAGGGTTTGACCCCATACCACCTACATACCACTTATTCCACTTGCCAACAAACCAACCAGGTAGGACTTGGTGGGTCTTCCCAGCCAAACTGATTTAAACCATACATTTTCATTCAAAGGCAAATAACAGAACAAAGGGCCACGACTCAACATGTAGGCCAAGAGGGAACCTAAGCCCAAACATCAAAAAATTTAAGGAAGATTTTGAAGCATATTTTGTAGCATATTTTAGGGAATATTCTAATATGTTTGGGTAGTCTTGAAGATTCCCTGAGGGGTCAAGAGGTGAAGGTGACAAAACCATATGAATTTTATAGTCATTTTTCTCAAAATTTCGAGATGAATCCAATGGTGGAGTTAAAATTGGGATCCGAGCAATGGATTTTTGGGTCATCCCCAGATGTGAGGTATTGCCATGTATTTGCCATTATTTTGCTAAGATAATAAATAAGCCTCTCCACTTTGAATATGGGGCCAGTGACGTAGCTCACACATTGTGAATGAACTCTGTTAAAAAATATTGGTGTATTGTCTATGTTGCCTTCATTTTGTGTTGCTTCTTCATGGATGTTGCATTTATGGTATTTTCATGCTTTTTAAGCAATTCTATTAAACATCACCAAGTGAAATATCTCATATTAACCCTATCTATAAAGTTACCCTAAATCTTCATTTGCTCATATAAAGGCAACTAAAGCCTAATTTTAGTACCATTTACATCATCAAATTTAGTTTTTCATGCTTCTACATTTGGTAGTATTGATGTTTTGATTGCATGATGTTTATTTTAGGACCATTTGTTTGCATTCACTCGTGAACTTTTACAATTGGCATATAATTTTAGACTTGTTAACTTTTTCTTTACATTTAACATCCTTGCTATTCCCTTGAGCCTAGGGTTTGACCCATCCACAATGTTGGATGAAAAGTGAAAATGGGTAACACTTTTTGTAATGAGGCATAGTGAGGGAATCATAATGATATCACATAAAAAGTCAACAAAATTACACATTAATAGTTTTAAAAACTCTAGGAAAAGGTTATAAAAACTCAAGGTCAAGGGTTTTATGAACTCTTAATTAAGTGCTTGTGAGTTTCTAACCAATAACATTACAAAAATTCTCAACTAAGATTTTATAAAACTTTTAGCCTATAGTTTTAAAAATTCTTAGCCAAAATTTTCTCTACCAAGATTTCTAGTAGAAAAAACAAAAAATTCTACAACATTTTCATAAACATGCAAATTCAACAAGGGAAAATTCCTGTAAGTTCTGAATATCATTTATCATAACCACTACTAATGTATTCATCCTTGAATCTAGTTTATAGTGATATAATAATTTTTATCTTCATTAAGAATTGCTATATTCAAATAATTTTGTTCTAATATTTATAACTTAAGAGTTTTACTATCCTTAAAATCACTTGAAATGAAAATGTAGTATTGTGAAAATCACAATATCACAAAAGTGGAAAAAATCATATTGCACTCCCTCACATTGTCTTCTTCAAAAAATCATATTGCACTCCCTCACATTCCATATGGAATTTGAAGCTTATCAGGTTCCAAACCCTTGATTTGTTGCCCAAAGTCTGCCCTCAGATGCGGTGGCACCAACATGGTATTTGGCACCAACTGGGTATGTTTTCGTGTAGTGAATGCCATTCCAATGACATGGTGATGGGAGCACTCTGCTGCACAGGTAAAATGAAAAAGTTGATGGGAAATGTTAGTCTCTCTAAGGGTGATACTATGCCACTATTTCGCTGGGCTTGCAGATATTCGTTATGCGATTTTCATTTTCTCTTCGTCATCAATTTCCATGACTGGAAATACCGGCAAAGCAAATCTTTCGAAGGGTGTTGGTTTCAAATCTTGGCAAAGCGTAAAGTGGTAACCCTAAGTGATACCGTTAATTCTCGTGAGAGTTTAATGTCTGATGGTAGAGAATAAAAAGAGAATGAGTTAAATGTATTTTTATCGAAGATCTTTGCAGAATTTCAGAAAAGAAGAGCACAACAACAATTATTTTAAGAATCTGCACAGAGAACTTTGTGGGAACTTTTCTGCTGCAATTTTCTTTAACATGTTTCTCTTGGAGCGACAATGAGTTCTCATTTGTTTAGTGCAGTCGTCCGAGCAGTGTGATCAGCAGTAAGAGTAGCGAGCAATGAACAGTGAGCAGTGAGAGAGCAGAGAGCTTTTATGCAGTAGAAGTATCGAGCAACGAGAAAGGAGTAGAAAATGCATTCAATCATAACAAAGGAACAAGAAATTTTAGAACATGTGGAGACAAATGATTTAGGACAAGTGAAAATTTCCTCATCCACCAAAGCTGGGAAGTGGGTTTGGGTCAATGCCAAACAATATCGGGCCATTTTAAAACGAAGAATAGCCCATCTAAAATGGGAGAAAACAAGGAAGAAACGATCTAAAAAGAAAAGTATTCAACCCCTTCGCAAAAAGCACTAAAACAAGTCTCCTCTACAAGCACGTGGCAACAAGAAGTACAGAGGAAAAGTCATTGATGATTATGCCTTATATAGTCCCACATCCACACCTCTCACATGGTCATCTGATCTTTATGTGAAAGAATTGTTAAATGAAAAACAAAGGTTGGAGGCTTTAAAAACTAAAGGGCAGGAAAGAGATCATAAAATTCATATAATAATAGTTGAGAGTAAGGCTTTAGCAGAAAGCAATAAAATTTTAAAAGAACAAGTGGCATTGCTACAGGAAGCTCTCCTGATAGGGAAGACATAATGGCAACGCATGAAGGCAGATGTGCAAAACATAAAGAAATATGTAGTGGAAAGTACAGAGGTGTTGAATGTGAAATCATCCTAGGATAAAGGGAAAATGATTACCCAAATAAACAACCATGAAGAGAATGCAAGAGAAGAAACGAAAGGAGATTCCACCAAAGTTTCCAAAACTTGGGCTCAAGTTATTAGTAATTTTGCTAATAATGAAGGAGAAACAAATATTCAGGTTGATGACATGCAAGATAGTGAAGGAAAAGAAAGACAAAATAGGGCAGCAAACATAATTATTAAAGGGGTGAAAGACTAAGTGAAAAATGAATGTACTCTTTACCTTGCAAGAGACTTCTCAAAAGACAAGTTGCTATGGAAAGGACAAATATGCCAAGCATGGAGGGTGGGTAATTTTAACGGGGAGAGAGCCAGGCCCATAAAAGTCACTATGCCTAGCTTGCGTGATAAATATATCATTCTAAGCAAGAAACATCTCTTGAGGGGTTCTCATTTTTTCCTAGAAGAAGATTTAACTGTAAAACAACTGGAGGAAAGAAGGGAGGAAATTTTAAAGGTTAGGCCAGCAATAGATGAAGACAAGAGAGCATGGATTTACAAAGGTAAAGATGTGATAATGCAATTTGAACCTCCTTCCAAAATAGAGTAGCAAGATGGTAATAAAGAAGAGGCAACAAACTCTTCAACAGGTAATCAGAAAGCAAGGTCAGTATGGGAAAGCAGGGACAAAGACTCAAATGTGAGTCCTGCATGTCAAAATAAATAGCAATCAAGTCATACCCAGGTTTCCTTAAGATTAGTTTGTTGGAACTGTAGAGGTTAGCCATGGAGATGAGGACCTAGGTTAGGGCCTATTGCAAAATATAGAGACATAATTTTCCTCATAGAAACACATGAGCATGAAGGGTGCAATACACCTCTGTTTGAAGGATACAGGAATACGACAGTGTGGAACAAGGCAACAGGGAATGGAAAAGGGCATGGGGGTATCATGGTTTTAGTAAGGGAGAAAGAAGGTCGTCTCATTTAGTTAGAAAAAGAAGACTCATATAAGCAATTCATTTCATTTAAAATATTAGAAAATGGAAACCACATCAGAATGGCAGCATGCTATTTTGCGCCCCAGGTTTCAAAAATCTACAAAGGTAGAGGGCTTGACCACAAAGATCCATTTGTAGCCTTAAAAGTGGGTATTGCAACATATTCGCAGCTAGGTGAAGTCCTTATAGTGGGTGATTTCAATGCTAGGACTGCAAGTGAGCAAGCTAGCATTCTTTGTTGTAAAGATAATTGTGACCTATTTGGCTTATAGAAGAAAGTAATTATTAGTGGGAAAGAATTTCAGAGGAAAAGGGATACAATCTCTTTGGTGAAAAATTTCTTATTCTATGTGGGGCCTTTGATTTAGTCATTTATAATGGCTTGACTAGATGGGAAAAGTCCGGTAATTTCACTTGCAATACTTACAATGGAGCAAGTGTGGTAGATTATGTAATTTGCTTACATGGTTTGTGTGAGAAAATGGAGGAAGTTTTGATTGGAGATCAATTGTGGGACTTGAAATCAGATCACAAGCCAATTTATTTATGTTTCTCTTGGATTGAAAAGAAACAATTAGAGTAAAACATTTAGCATGTCCAACAAAATCTCCCACAGGGAAGAATTCTTTTGACCCTAGAAAATTGTAATACCTTCCACATGACGCTATATAAGCTCTCTGAGAAGGAGAAAATTACAATTCACAGCCTTCATAGTCATGAATTAACACATTTAATTCAATGCGCACTTGCAAAGTGAAAAAGAGAAAAAATTAAGAATTCTGAAACAAATTTCTTTCCGGTTAATGCTTGGTTTGATGAGGAATGCAAAAAGGCAAGGAGAATGTGGAAAGAGTCAAACAAGGATAACATAAAGCTCAAAGCTTACAAGTAGTTACTAAGCAAGAAAAAGGTTGATTTCATGCTTTCAAGGAGGGAAGAACTAATCTTCCTTGGGAAAAATAATCCCAAATTATTTTGGAAGGAGATCCATCCGAAAAAAGATACAAATTGGAAATAATATTACAGCTTCTAAATGGTTTTACTATGCAAGAAAACTCTATGAGCAGGTTCCCAAGGTTGACCCTCCCCCTTGGTCAACACTGATACTGAACTCTTCACGGTACAAGAGGTAGAGATGGGTATCAAGAAGTTGGGTGTTGGAAAAGAAAAATACTTAGCTGAACTCGAAGCAGAATATCTAAAGTGGGGATCAAATATTCTTGCACCTCGCATTACAAAAATCTTCAACAACATCATACAAGGGCTCCCCACAGATTGGAAAACTAGTCTGGCAATACCTCTTTTCAAGAGAGGTGATGTCAATAATCCCTCCAATTATAGGACCATCATGATAAACCCTTTGTTTGCAAAGCTATTTGGAAGCATGCTAGAAAAAAAAATTAGCAAGAGGACAAAAGAAAGAGATAAGCGTGCTAAAGGGCAAGCAGGTTTTAGACCTAAACATTCCAGAGTTGATCATTGTATAACTTTAAGGCACATCATTGAAAAAGTTTGGGAGAAAAAGGAAGAAGTCTTTTGTTGCTTTGTTGATTTCAAAAAAGAGTTTGACTCGGTTCCTAGGGATAAGTTTTGGCACATAATGGAGGAACTTGGGGTTCCTAAAAATTTGAGAGTAGCTATGCATAGGCTGCATGAAGAGGTGAAAGTCAAAATTAGAACTTCAACAACGATTTCAGAAAGTTTTAGAAGCAATATCGGGGTCAAGAAAGGTTTCCCACTGTCTCCTACCCTTTTTGGTTTATATATCGACAAGCTTGAGGAGTGGTTAAATTCGCAAGTGGGTGATGGTATCTATTTGGGTAAGTTTGTTATAAGGATTCTTTTGTATGAAGATGACCTTATTCTGATTGCTAAATCGGCTCTTGGTTTGTAAGAGCACTTACTATCCCTTGAGCATTTTTGTAGAAGTGTGGGGATGCAAGTCAATATCAGCAAAATGAAAGTAATGGTCTTCTCTAAGAAAGAAAACATAACCAGCATAAGTTCTTCTTTGAAGACAACATTCTGGAAGAAGTTGTGGTTTACAAATACCTTGGAATTGACTTCAACAAAAATCTAAGCTGGAATGGATGTAGAAAGAAAAGAAATTTGGGGGGGTTGGAAAGCATTTTATGATTTTCAAAATAGGTATAGAAAGGCAGAGTTATGAGACTGGAAAATCACCCTAACTCTTTTTGGGCTTCTAGTGATTCTGGTGATTCTCTATGGTTGTGAACTATGGGTCAGCAGTACATCTGACATGCAGTGGAGACAAATTGAGAAAATTCAGAAGCATTTGATTACAAACAAATTTAAGATAAAAGTGCAGTTCCTTATGATATCTTGTTAAGTGAAATAGGGATTTCTCCTATTGAAACAATTGCTATGGTGCAAGTCATAAGGTATTTAAAAAACAATTGAGCAAATGGAAGAGGGTAGATGGCCTAAGGTTGTCTTTAATGATAGATTTTGCAAGGGAAAAAAAACTTGGATGCAACAAAATAACAAATGGTTTAGTAAATGGGGTATTTTCTTGAACGTGTGTCCCATAAACAACAAAGAGATAAAAGATTTTGTTATGGAAAAGTTACACATGCATACTTGGGATAAGAAGCTAGGAAGAAAGAAAAATTACTATATTGAAGTGTTTAATCCCACTCATAGTCATCAACCAAAAGCATACATAGAGGCCAATATCTCTTGGAGAGCCAGAATTATTATTCCTCAATTAAGGACTAATTCTCATCAACTTTGTTGTGAAACAGGGCGCTAGAAAAGGCCAAAGGAAGTGTGGGAGGAAAGAGTATGCATTTTTTGTTCTTCTGGAAAAGTGGAAACAGAAAAACGTTTCATTTTAGAATGTGAGGCCTTCAAAGACAACAGGGAAAGTTATGCAGATATGCTGGAAGCTAGGTCTTGGGATAATCTATTTAGTGAAGGGTTTGTTGAAAATATGGGAGCATTTATTTTGAAGCCTCACTGAAAAAGGGTCGAATACATCAAGCAGATGAAGAAGCAATCTGCCCCATAAGTTATCTTTAGCCTTGTGGACGTTAAAATAATTTCTTTTTTTTTTTTAACAAGGTCGGTTATTGTTGTATTATAAAATCAAAGTGAAAGATTTATTACATAGCTATCCGAAGATTGGGCAGGGAGGAGCAAAATCGGGTACGCAGACCCATTGTCCTCATTTCTGCTGTAGTAATTGGAAGTAAAAAGATGTTGGCTATATTGTTTGACAAAACTACCACACAGTAAACAGAAATTACAGATCATAAGGGGTTTTTTGGGTGGCCGAGAAGTCAGGGGGAGGCTCTTTTCGAGCGCCACTAGCTTTCGTGGAAGCTTCCGCATGAAAACTTTGAGTGAGGGCTCTTATCTGCTCAATAGCTTCTTCCAGGTGTGAGCATCTGCCTTTGAGGTTCTCAATCTCCACCTTCTGTTTTTCAAGCTTCTTTCTCTTGGACCTGTTATCTGATTCGTAGTCTTCTTTGAGTTCCTTGAGCTGTTAAAATAATTTCTTTCTTCTTGATAATGTTCACATTAAAAGGAAAATTGGTGTCCATAGAAATGCATTGGTTTGACACAATAGTTTGTTTTACTCTATTTTGATAAGTAACAAAAGATAGTACTTAAAACTGAAAGGTAAAAACTATAGACAAGGAACTAGTGCAATATGTGTAGATTTAATTCTTAAATATATTTTCCATAAATTAAATAGCCATATATAAAAAAAATTATATGCCCACATCACTTATTATCCTTACCTAAAATTTTAAAGTATATGTTGTTAATAAACACCTCCCTCTCACACACACATATAAGTATGGAGGGAATCCAATTCTCTACAAATCTTGTTTTAACTTCAAAATGAAATTTTAAAATAAAATAAGCATCTAAAGGGCTTGAAGTTGAAGAAATATAAGAGCTTATAGTGTTCTTCGTAAAAAACAAGAAAAAGCGTTAACCATTTTTATTCTTTCACCATATTAAATTAACCATTGGATTTCATAATTGAGAGCCTCTTCAAAGGTTGATCTAACCAATAATTAGTCATTCCAAGCTAACACCCTTCACATTTAGGTACACTTTAAAATCTTGTATAAGAGTCCTCACTTCTTGAACTTGTAATTGACACATGCTTGCTTAGTTTCAAGACTGTTATCCCATTGGGAGTCCCATTAATTAATTCTTATTCTGATTTACATAGTGACACTTGTACCCTTTGTTCATCATTGCTCCATTTTCTCTTCATTATTTGTTACTTACACTTTCTCATATCATGAAAGCACCTTTTGTATACAAAATTTCGATTTTTAAAGGAAGATCACATTAAGGTGTGTCCCATCTTCCCTCCCTTTTTGTACATTGATTGCTATTGTCATTATGTTTCCTATGGAACTAATGCCGACCTATTCTATATAAAAAATATCTCAAAATATTAAAAAAAATACTAAAAAGACTAAAAAGGGAAGTAAATAGAATTTTATTTTTCTGAGTATGGGAAGCCATCAATTTAGATATTGAAAAGAACATTTTCATTCAACAATTGAGTCATCATGATCATTAATTTCAACCTTCGTTACTTTCCATGTTAAAATCCTTTTTTTCAATGATATACTTGATCATCAACTGAGTTAACCTAACTCAAGTCTATCCTTTTCCAAGTTAATTATCCATGATATTGTTGTTTACAACATTGCCCATACCAACCTATTGTCTCATTTGCATCAATGGAAACTTTTGTTACCCACTAGATTAGACTATTCCTTGAGTCAAGTCACTATAATCAACTCTCTTGTTCCAATCATAATATCACGTTCTTTCTCTTTTCTTAGCTTGAAGGAATCAACAAGGACTTTCCTTCAACATGTCAAATCTTAGTGATTATAACACATTATTTTCTAGTAGTTGAATTAGAAATCCAAGGAACTATTGGACCTTCTTTCATTATTGATAGGTTTCTTTGCATTCATAAATGATTTCCCCTTATTAACTAATGATTAGATTGTTTATCTTGTGTGTGACCTTGAAATATCTATTCATGTGTAGGATAATCATACCAATAACTTCTTCCGTACTATCCTCATTGATGGATTTCCTCATGGTGAACATCAATTTTCTCTAGTGTTATTTCATTTGTTGGTCTTCTTTCCCATATTTGACTGTAATTATTTTATATACATGTTGATAAGTTTATCTATGGTGAGGTTGAGGGTTATAATCAAAACCAATTTTCTTTTTATTATAGGGCCATAACTATTCTAGTCTATATGACCTCCAAAATGACTTTGATTCCCCAAAGCTGCAAACCACTCTACCCATTTCCCATTAGCTAATCTCTCCTACTATCCATGCTCACACAATGATGCCTAGGAAGTTATGTTGCAAAAAACATGATAACATGTATTTCTGTCTCCAAATTTGGCACCACATTATTAGATATTGTTAGCATCATAAAAGAGACATATCAATAGAATTGCACCTCACTTAAGCGTGGGTATGCTGACCTTATGAGGAAGTTCCCCATTTTTTGGTGATTATTAATGCTTTATTGTAGGTAGTTTCCCTATGTCTCCTTCGGCTGATTTTTTTTTTAATATGGGTCTCTCTCACTCTCTTGTTCTTCCTTACTGATATACTAAAAATATTTGATGTACTTTAGTCATAGGTTGCTTTCCCAACCTCATCCATAACAAGGAACCTATTCGAGGACCAACATAGTGACATGAACAAATCTCATCCATTAATAAAATTATCAAATGACATACATTGTTGACTATTACAACATGGAGAACCCTAGTAAAAGGTTTAAAAAAAATAATTACACCTCCTAAAAGTTAGTTTGTTGAAATATTCCCCAATTTATCCACTTGACATGACTGTTTCTTTGTGTACCATATTGACAATTTTGTACATTGATTACTAACCACATTGAGTTTTGAAAGTAATAATAAAATTTCCAAATGACACATGCAATAGAAATAGGTCCATGAATAAGTCTTGGAAGGTATGGATCAAAGTGACTTCTGAAAAAGGGCACCCTGAGATGAGGTGACCCTAATTGGGAGGTAAGAAGCTTCACAAACTCAAAATCTATAAATGCAAGGCTTGGGTGTATATTATATGTCTTTCATTTTATGCATCATTATGTTTTTGCATAGTAGAGAGAGCTATTAGTTCCCTTGCTTCACTATCCTGGGAAGACATGCATGCATCAAAATCACATCAAATCAATAAGAAAGAGAAGAGTATAGCTTAGAAGGATGAACATGGTGAAAATGGGGACCAAGGGACCACTTTCTTGTATCCATTGGTATCTCCATTGTAGAGTTACCTTCCTCTTTGTTAAATATAATCTTGTTTTTTTCTACCCTCATAATTTTTGTTTATTTTATGCTTGTTTACTTCATTTGGTAGAATCTGAATTAGGTTATTGGGTTTTCATTTATACAAGTTTTCCATCATTTTTTTCAAGATCTATATTCCTTTGTATTCAGAAGTGCGTTCCCCATATTAACTAATGATTGGATTGTTTCTCCTATGTGAAATATCAACATATATGTTAATGTGCAAAATAATCATACTTGTAAATTGGTCTCTATTATCCTCATTAATGGGTCTCCTCATGGTCAACATCAATTTCACTAATGATATTTCATTGTTTGGTCATCTCTCCCATGCTTGATTGCAAATTTTTTATTTTAATGTTGATGAGCCATTATTTATGGCAAGGTTGAAGGTTATAATAAAAAACCACTTTGTTTTGATTATAGAGCCATAACTCTTCTAGTCTACATGACCCTGAAAATGACATCAATTCTCCAAAACTTCAAACTACTCTACCAATTATCCAATACCTCATCTCTCCTAATAGCCATGCTCACACAACAACGCCCTAGGAAGTTATGTTGGAAAAAAAATGATAAAATGTATTATTGTCTCCAAAATTCGCACCACATTATTTGATATTGTTAACTTCATAAAAGAGACATATTAATAGACTTGTACATCTCTCTCTCTCTCTTCCTTAATGACACAATAAAAATATTTGATGTACTTTAGTCATAGGTTTCTTTCCCAATCTCACCCACAAGGGGACATCTATTTGAGCACCAAAGTAGAGATAGGAATATATCTCATCTATTAATAAAATTACCAGTTGATATACATTATTGACCATTACAACATGGAGAACCATAGTAAAAGGTTCAAAAAAAGAATAATTACACCTCCTAAAAGTTTATTGAAATACTCCTTGAGTTTTCCACATGATATGATTGTTTCTTCAAGAAATGTATTGGCAATTTGGTACATTGATTAATAATTGTGTTGAATTTGTAAGTGACAATGCAATGGTCAAATGACACATGCAGTAGAAAAAATTTCATGAATATGTCTTGGAAGGTATGGAGCAAGGTGATTACTGCAAAAGGGCATCCTAAGATGAAATGGCCCTACTTGGGAGAAAAGAAGGTTCATGTACTAAAAAAAATATAAATTAAAGGCTTAGATAATTGTCATATGTCATGCAAATTATGCATTATTATGATGCTACATAGTAGAGAGAGCCATTACTTCCCTTGGTTCACTTGCTTGGGAGGATTTGCATGCATCAAGATCACATTAACTTGCTAGGAAAGAGAAGAGTATAGCCTACAAGGATGAATTCAATGAATAGGAAGATCAAGGGACCACTTACTCATATTCAATAGTAGCTCCATTGTAACCATCTTCCTTTTTGTTAAATATAATCTTGCTTTTTCTACCCCCACCAATTTTTGAATTTATTTTATACTTGTTTGCTTAGTTTGGAAAACTATGAATAATTTTATTAGGTTTTTTTAATGCAAGTTTTCCATTGATATTTTCAATGTCTAAGTAACATATGTTATGTTTGATGGTGTGCAAGGGCTTGGAGTTCGATAGAGAGCTTACTATTCCTCCTCTCAACTAATCGCAACCACATAGGAAGTTGGAAAGAAAGGAATTGTTTTTTTTGTAAACTTGGTAGATCCTCTATTTATATTCCTTTTTCAAAAAACTTTTATCGACCATTTGCTCTAGGTGGCTTGTTGGGTCCCTATAATACTAGTGACTACCCCATTACTATTGTAGTTATACCCCTTATTAATATTGTTGTGCCCCTATTGTCCCTATGTTGTTATTACTGTGCCCCATAGAATCCCTCTATTGTTATTTTTGTGACTTTATATTATTATTGTTAGGTCGGCTCGGTTATATTGTGACCCCTTAGACTCCTATATATAGAAAAGAGGTTTTGTCATTTGTATCATCCAAGAATTGTTCATTTATGTAATGTAAAGGAGGTTGCCCCCTCGAAGAGGCTGAATTCTAAGGCGTTGACCTATCTTTTCTATCTTTTCTTGAGCTAGTTTCATAACATTTGGTATCAGAGCTTTGGATTCTAGGGTTTCGCTATTCCAAATAGGTCATTGTAGCATTCTCGCTATAACTTTTTTCTGTGATGTTTCGGAAGTCGAACAAAAAACCCATTTGAGAAGACATCACGCTAAATCTCGGGTCCCAATTTCAGAGATTTTTACGCTATATTTTGTTAGGATATTCCGACACATAGGAAATAGTTAAGTATAACTTGGTCTAGTATAGAGTTAGGTAAAGTGTGTTTCTTTACTATGTACATTTGTAACTTACAGTCCGACAGTCACGATATGTAGTGATCCGATGGTTCATTCTCTCCTCGGTATTACCGACACTTGATCCGTGGCTTAACACTCGATTGGTCCATGAATTCTATTTAAAGTGCATGGAGGGTCATTTGTAGGTTAACCGTTCATGAGAGAAGCTTATGTAAATTTTCATTCTTTAATTAATAAATTGCTTGAAGTGGCCACGTTGGCTCAGGCCGTGGACTGTTTCCCTCTTTGAGGGTTTTAACCACGTCAAAATACTAGTGTATTGATCTGTGATCTGTTTGTGAGTGGTGTCCTTTGGTGTTTAGTCTGAGGAACTTACCCTATAAATTCATACATGGTATCCAAGCTATTTGAGGGCCGCGTCCATTGGTGATCCAAATCTAAAGCCGGTACAATTGCATCTGACTACCATCTCCTAGATCTGCTATTTCTGACTACTTTCAAGCTGAGAGGACTACTCTGTTATTTTAGGAGCATCTGTTCCAGTGAGGAACCCCTTTCGTTTCACGCGAAAGGGTTTCCGGTAGCCCTAGCTGCGTCATTTTTAAGATTTGGAGGTATATAGTGTTTATTTGTAGTTTACAGTTATTTTCTCTCTGTTTATTTTGGTTTCGGTTTATTTAGCTCTTTTTTTATTATTGGATATATACCTTTCATTTCTACGTATGCTCTTTGCCCTGCGACTCTGTGCGATCTGGGCAAATCAGAAACAGAAAGGAAGGATTTTTCTCATGTGTATGCTCTTTCCCACTGCACCTTAGTGTGATCTCAGAAAATCAGAAACATTGAGGAAAATATTTAGTTTCCGGGTAAAGCTAACTTCAAGTCATAAGGTTTGTTTTTTTTACATGTCCATGTTGGGTTTTGTGTTTTTTCTTTGTAGGAAGAAAAAGAGCTTTCTTAAGCAAGCACGCAACCCAAGGCTTCAGTGACAAAAAAAAAAACAAAGCCACCCCTCTCTCTCTCTCCCTCTCTCTCTCTCTCTCTCTCAAACTTTTTATTTAGCTCACTTGGTTCAAAGCTAATTTAGGAGAGTAGAGGTCTTGGGTTCAAATCTCCTTTTTGTTGAAAAAGGGGCGTCTTTTTTCATTTCCGCACATTCCTGCACTTCGTCGGCGCCTTCATCAACATTTTTTTAAAAAGCCATAACTTCTTCATCCGGACGCTGTTTTCAGAGCCGTTTTTTTTTAACCAGCCTAATCTTTTGAGATCTTTCCATTGGAATAATTAGTTTCAGCATATATAGCTTTAGTTTCTATTAAAATGGAAAGTCCATGCCAAGTTATTCTTAACAGCACCAACTACTTCCAATGGTGGTCCTACATTGTGGATTTACTTAGAAGTAAAGGTCTTTACAGAATAGCCTCAGGCCAAGAAACCAAACCGAAAGA